>CABHPR010147344.1:0-15515 GCA_902168415.1 Peromyscus melanophrys
CCAACTAGGACGATCTTCAAATGTAAATTAATTTGATTAAAATTAGTTTTATAAAACAGTGATAAGGAATTCTTATCAAACAAAGAGTGTGGCCAAATTATACTTTTGTTCATGACCTTAAATTGTTCACTATTATTCCCTCCCATTATTAGGGAAACTTTAAATACTTTAAGACAATTGTCTTCAGCATCTCAAAGACAGAATCCTTAAGAGGCATGTAGCAGGTGATTTTATTTGGAAAGGCATTAGACAAGCATGGTCAATCAAATGCCAGGTAAGATGAACAATAGGAGAAGGGGTTAGGTGTCCTAGACAATAACCAATTCACACTGGAAAAAGAACAATTTACAAATTGGTCATCTGTTCCCCACATAAAAATATATCCAGTGCCAATTGAATAGATTTCTGAGATATTAAAGGCAAAAAAAGAATAAAGTTTACAAAAACCAAGAAAGGAGAGAGAACCATCTATTGCACAACTTTGGCATTAGGCATGTGAATCCTATAGATCCTTTCTTCTCTTGGTTGCTGTTTCAATGTGAGTGGTCTGATATTCTGTGTGCGAGACCAGCACTTCACCACTGAGTTACTTTCCTACCCAGCACAGTGACACAAAGCCTTTTTAACTGGTTGGAAAGTGATGATGAGGAACATAGAGGAGACAGACAACAACTTTAGTAACAAGCCCATTTATAGTGCTTCTCATGTGCTAAAGACTAATTAAATACTAATATAAATTCTAACACTTCCAGGATGAAGGTCTCACAGTAATCCTTTCTCTACTGAAAAACACAAAATCGCAAGTGGTAAAATCACTTGCCAGCAGCGAAAGCATGCCCTATCAGAAGGCTGCAACTAAACCTACTATTCTGCATAATATTTAACAAAAATCCAATAAACTCAAATTAACACATCATGTCATAGAACTACGTAGATCCTGAGAATAATAATACATCAAAGTATAAATTAGCTTGAATGAAAAGGGTAAAATGTGGCTTAGTTTGAATCAGACTGGGATTATATAAGTAAAAGTTTTGAAAAGAAAATTCAATTCACAGGAAGTCCTCTAAATGTCTCTATAACGTGAAAGTAATCAGGGCAAGTTCCCACTGGGGAAAATAAACACAGAGGGACTATCAAACTTGGGAATAAAAGAGAATCTCAGGGTGCTAGCCAGGAAAATTGGAAATGTGTATTAAAGTCAACACACATTTCTGTGTCTACTATAATCAATTAAATAATGAAAGAAGTATTCATCAAAAGGTGGGTATTCAAAGAGCATCTTTTGTAAGGTTTCCAGTTATTAATGACCTAGCTGTTTATCAGTGTTTCAGTGTACCCTGAGTTAGGTTGTACTCACACTGTGGAACAGTGTGGAATGTATTAATGGACAGATCCATACACCACACACCAAAAAAAGCTCTCATAATACCAAAGGAAAGAAATAAGACATAGAAAAATGTGTTAACATGTTTATTTTCTATAAAACTGCAACAAAGTATGCTCAGTGTGTGGTCAATTTTGTTTCTCTTGATACATGATTAATGCTTTTTTTCCAAAATATGTTCTGTGTGATAAATGTATGTAACATTGTTTTATTTGAACCACACTACTAGTTCTACAATTTTAAAACCTAAAATACATGAAAGACAATTTAGGTGACTCGGACTGACATGGGAGCTAAGTTTAATTGTTTTATTTTCATAAGGAAATTTTTATGAAGATTGTATTGCAGACACTAACTGGAAAGATAAGAAGAATCTGTCTTGTAGTGAATACATATTTATCCTAAAGAAGAAAAACTCATCTTCAGTCAGTTGCAATAATGTATTTCAAGACCTAAGACATTCATTTGTTAATACAACAATATTAGTTTTGTAGTACATACCAAAACTGTAACTGAGGTGATCAGTATTTGAAGGAAAAGGTGTGGGTGACTTCCTAATTAACTATTCTTTCCTATCACAGATTTTCTAATAAAGCCTGTGCTCTCTGATGTGATAAATACAGAAGAGAGTAAACTTCATGGTGCTCCTCTGCATAAATGTCCCCTTAGCATATAAGACAGACCTGCTTCTCTTCTCCATCTACTTGATACATCCTCAGGATTTTGTTTTGTTTTGTTTTGTTTTGGTTACTTCAGATCCTAACTGTAATATAGAGGTTGTTCATTACCCTATGATACCTATGAATAATGGGATTTTATTAATTTGTAAAGAAAAATAAAATAATAAAAATTGTATTACATTGATTGAGCTTGTAAGGTAATCCACATCCCATAAAACAAACACTGTATGTTTTCTCTCATATATAGATTCTGTTTTCCAGTGTTTAGATGTGTGTGCTTAAATTGGAGGAGCTTTAGAACCCAGTAAACTAGAAAAGGGCCATACATGGGGCAAGGACTACCTTCAAGGAAGGGAGATAGTAGAACACACTGGGTATGAAGAAGACAAGAGGTGTATGGTGGGAGAGGCTTAAGTGATGAGAGTATTGGGATGGGAGAGTGGAGAATCCCCTTCAGCCGCAGGACCTAGAAGACTGGAGCTGAGTCTGACATGCAAGCCTCCTCTCTGAGGACTGGCTTTCATGGTACCAGAAGTTGACATGCAAAATTCCATGAGAGGGAAACCACCAATAGTCCTGAACAGCTCTCATGTCTATGAACTCTTGTAACCTTCAGGGTGTAACAATGACATGTGTATCACAGTGGCAACCACAACTTTCTAATTGGTCTTTGGGCTTACTTACCAAGAAAGGAATCATACTTGGTACTGGAAACCTAGCTCACCACCATGGTCCAGTGAAGTCATGGTTCCTGGAGCCACGTTTCTAAACCATTATAATCACCAAGTATATCTTAAATATTTATCCTTTTATCCACAGATACATCTAGTTTTCATCCCTTATCAAATAAACTTCTTACAATTGATGAAGACTATTACAGCAAACTGTAACTGCTCAAAGTGCAGAGAACAAGTAACTGTATCCTTTATTTCAGACCCTTTTATATAAAGGATAGTAGGCATCTTTTACTGTCTGGCCGTTTCCTGATGACAGAGGGCTCAGTGTTATAAAGTTATGGGGTCTGGAATGACTCTTAGAGAAACAGTTTTTACTTCACTGTGTGGTGGACAGATTGATGGCAGTGATTTGATCCAGGAGAAACTTCTCTAAAAAGTTTAAAAGATAGATTGGAAATGTAAATATAAGAAATAAGGAGGAAAGGAATGTACTGTATAGTCTTTATGTCAACTTGACACAAATTAAAGTCATCTGAGAGGATGAACCTCAATTAAGAAAATGTCCCCAAAAGGTTGGGCTGCAAACAAGCCTGTACAACATTTCTTATTTAGTGATTGATAGGGGAGGGCCCAGTTCACTGTGGGCGGTATTATCCCTGGGCTGGTAGTCCTGGGTTCTATAAGAAAGCAGAATGAGCAAGCCATGGGAACAAGCCGGTAATCACCATCCCTCCATGGCCTCTGCATCAGCTCCTGCCTCCAGATTCCAGGTACTGACCCTGTTTGAATTCCTACCCTGACTTCCTACAGTGATGGACTATGATAAGGAAGGGTAAGCCAAATAAACCCTTTCCTCCCCAAGTGGATTTCTGATTATGGTGCTTCATCACAGCGATGATAACCCTATCTAAGACAAGGCATGACTAAGGGGAGCATCCAGGAGAGGAGGGAACAAGAGCTGATCTAGAGGAGGTAGCTTGCTGCTAAAATTTCTGAGCCTGGTCCTAAGTCTTTGGGTCCAGTCTTGAACCAGTTTGTTTAGTATAGAAGTAGCCTCTTTGGAATTTGCCCCATGTAAATTAAATTTATGTCTCTGTAATCTAGAGAATATTAAACATACAAAACAATGGAAAGACAAGCATCTAAAATAACTTGGAGGGTAATGTATTCTTAACCTTTCTCTGTGGCTGTACCTGAAAGGTGAAAGGAAAATCAAGAGTTCCTACAGTGCCATGGCGGAGAAACAAAACAGACCAGTGTGGAGCAAAGGAGTCTTAAGAGGGGAACAGGGAAGAACATGGTGTTTCAGTTAAGGGAAAATGGACCTGGAAATAGCAGGCAGAAATAGCAGGCATTAAAATCCAGCAGAGCCTATACCTCTAGCCTCCTCTGCAAGCAGACTGCAGCAACAGCTCAATGGCAGCAGCTTGCCTACAGCTTGGTGATATACCCTTTAAGTCCCTGTGGGGATTTGGGCTTTACCAATATTTGGCCCTGGGATGCTACAGTGCTCAAAGTATTAGCTCCTTTTGTTAGTAGCTCTGGGAAAACTCTTAAATCTGCTGTAGAAATCAGTAAATATATCATACAGTAACTTTCAAAATTAAAACAAGGCAAAATACTAAAAATGAGAAAATGAAACAATTTGGTGTTGCCTCCCTAGGCTAATATAAAAAGGGGTGTGGTGAGCCTCAGAGGGTTCAGTGGGACTGGAAAGTTTCATGGATGCCACCATTTTGGTTTTGATTTATGTCATGCAGTTCCATGATGCAGCCACATGGTGTCCACCCTCTTTATGATGTTATTAGCCAAGATGACTGCAAGCCACAAGGTTTTGTTGTAGTCAAGGTGGACTCAGCTGCATGACAAAGTGAGCACATTCCCCATCGGGAATCTCAGCATCTTACAGATTAAATGTGAACAGTCACATTTACCATTGGATGATGGTCCAGCAACTCTTCTTACTCCCCACTCTGTGAGTGGCTGGCAACACTCAACAAGTCCAGCTATCAGGACCTTTTATAAGCAGCCATAGCCAGTCTAATGAAGATGGGAGTAGTTTGGCCTAGACTTCAAATTATACACATAAGATAATATAATAAATTAACATTACCTGTGTGTATATCGTTAAACTATGACCTTCATAGAATTATTGCTAAACCTTATATAAAACATGAGACACACTTTATCTAGCATATGGAGCCATCTATCAAAACCATTGTTTTTGACTTTTAATGAGTGTATGTAGCAGATACGGAGCAAAAAATTAACAACCTCTGCTAGAAATCACTTAAGGAAGCGCTGTCAAAATTGTAATATTGGAGTTCTTTGTTTTTCAAGATAGAGTTTCTCTGTGTCGCCCTGGCTGTCCTAGAACTCTCTCTGAAGACCAGGCTGGCCTGTAACTTAGAGATCTGCCTGCCTCTGTCTCCCGAGGGCTGGCATCAAAAGATTACTTCCTGGTAATATTGGAGTTCTTGGTTGAGAGACTTCTAGATAGAACATTACCACTATTCTCTCTATGGATGAACACCCTGTCAACTGTTTTTACTATAGACAATGTTATATCACGAGACAAATAGTAACTTACACTGGAAAGAGTTTATGTGGGGGTTGAAGAGTGTTTCTTTAGTATCTTCTCATTTACAAATGTTACCTAGGGCAGTACCACTCCCCTACTTCAGCCATAACCTTCAGTAATGTAGAACATTTGCAACATTGTTTTTTGGTCACAATATCCTATGTCCTAGTATAAAACAATTCATATTTCACGTTTAAAAAAAAAGCTTACAGAAAGCAGGCAAACTCTTCTTTTGAGGTTCTTCAATGCAATAAAAAATTATATATACAGCTCTTATCTCAAAGGGAATAAGTTTTGTTTTGTTTTTTTCTGTAGCCAAATGTGAGTAACCCTGGCCTGGAAACCCAGATTTAGGTTACTTGGAATACCATGTTCTAAAGTGGAAGCAATTTTATGTTTCTATGGTAACAGAACAAAGAAAGTCATAACTCAAGGTCGTTTTCAGATACATCAAGGGGTATATCAGGCAGGTATGTTAAGGCAAGCTGGGATGTGCTCTACAACCTGACAGCACACTCACCCTTTTGAAAAATTTGGGTTTTCTTAAGTTTTTATTTTATTTTATTTTATCTGTTGTAAGGATTTTAAGTTGGATACAGGGCCGGGATAGGGGCAGAGAAGGAAGGAAAGCATAGCTGTGTAGTGAGCTAACTAAAAGCCGCCCAAGATAAATTGTAAGTAGTCTCTGGACCTGCAACATTCCACCCTCTCCATTCATTAAAGTCTTAATTAGTCCATCATCTTTTGCAGATAGGGGCTTTCTCCAGGAGTTCCCACCCACAGGTCCTGTCATGTGTGGTTTTGTATACCAACTACTATTGTATCAAAGGGCATACCTACAGCTTTATCCAAAGCCTCCGTGTGCTTCCTCTGTGTCTGTACAAGAAGTGCCTGCAACTTTCACTCTCTTTTTTATCTGTAAGTTTATTTTCCTCTAATGCCAAATAAATGGGTCCATACACTAGGGTGCCACAACAGTTACTTATTTTATTTAAAAAATATACATCAAGGTCCTTTTTTTAAAATAAAATTCTGGTTTATTGTTGGACACTGTTTCACACATGCATCAAATGGGCCAAAAGTAAAGTAAAATAAAAATCAACAGCAACTTCACAGACAAAAGAAAAAAAAATCTTTGGTCTCTTTAGCCATCTCACACAAACCAACTACTGAAAATATAGCCAGGCACACTCACACAAAAGCTAAGTTACTAGAATGCTTGGGATACATTTTTTTTTGCAAGTTTTTGTTTTTCTTGGAGGCTTTGCTAGGATAATGAACAAGGTGTCACCATAAGTAAAGTCAGAGTCAGGGCAGAGATCCTCCCAAAGGCTGGTTAGGTCACCTAGCCATATGTACAAAAGTATCCAACATAAATAAAAACCAAATGTTCCTTTTAAAATGCTTTTAAGTAAAAAGCAGTGCCTTGGAAAGTTCTGGTGGTTCTGTCTTCTTCCGACCCTGTTGTCAGTTCGCTTGTGGTTTTGGTGGGGTGGTAGAAAGCGCACACCATCTGCGGAGAGTGCTGTCCTCTGCTTCCCTGCTCAAAGTGACCATGATGAAATTCTGAGACCGGAAGTGGGGGGATGAGCAAGTCACTGCGGCCTTAACGGTAATTTTTCTTTCTTTTCTTCTTCTTTTTTTGCTGTCTAGTCATCCTTGTCGATCCTCCTGGCGTCAACATTATCGTCTTCATCATCTTAGCTGCCCGCGTGCCGGTAGCTGCCTCTGCTTCCTCTTCTTCATCTACCATGGTAGCCTCCTGCACCCCATTTCCTCATTAGCATCCCCATTGGCGGGCACGTCTCTTCCATTTTCTGTCAAATTCATGATGTCCTTCTTCTCCAAGTCTTTGGTGGCGATCTTGGAGCTCGTGTCCACGGCTGTGTTGGACATAATGGGGCACAGAGGTGATCCCATACAATAGATGAAAAAGAAGTGAGTTCTAGGAGTCTGGCAAGAAAGCTGCCAGTTGGGGCTATGAGGAGAGGGTGGTGAAGGTGGGTGCGGTGAGCAGTGAGCGGGGCCCCAGAACAAGGCAGCAGATAGTCACATTCAAGATGCTTATGTCATTTAGATTAGCTCTGTTCTAGTCAGCTCTGTTCTGTACTTGAAGCATAATTTGCGCATCCACTGTTTGAACACTAAATTTATGTATTCCGTTGTTGATAATTATGAACAAAACTTAAATGTCATGTGTGTTCCAGTATGGCTTAAGTTTCAGAATCTGTTCTTAAGTATCCAATAACCTCTGTCCTGACAATTCTGAGTACAGAAAGATTAAGCTTAGCTTAACAGAAAGTCCCCAAATGTGCTCCCAAAACATGCCTTTCCATTCCCATCTACAGTCATGCATGAGCACTCTGGTGGATTCTACTAGCAGCCACACTTTGAATTAACAAACGATTCTCCTTTGATTTTTAAAGGTTCTAACAGGTGTGTAGTGCCATCTCTGTTTTTATTGTCCAACTTTCAGTTTGCTCACAGCACACGACACTGAGGCTGTTTGTGAGGTTAGTTGCCGTTCACATGTTTTCTTAGTGATTGTCTTGTTGGTCTTCATACAGTGTTCTGCTGAGAGCAGCTAATGATTTCAAATAAATCTGAATTATCACTGTTTTCTTTCATAAATCATGCTTCACGTGGTCACATGGATTTTTCTCCTGCAAAGATTATACTTATATAATTTATATTTAAGACAAATTCATTTTGAATTTTTAAAATTTACTAGATTCATTTATTTATTCAGGCTCTCTCTCTCTCTCTCTCTCTCTCTCTCTCTCTCTCTCTCTCTCGGTGTGTGTGTGTGTGTGTGTGTGTGTGTGTGTGTGTGTGAGAGAGAGAGAGAGAGAGAGAGAGAGAGAGAGAGAGAGAGAGAGAGAGAGAGAGGGAGGGAGTTTCTTTATTTGCCTATTTTTTTTGGGGGGGGGCATGCCACAGTGTTTTGTTTGTAGGTCAGAGGGCAATATGTAGGAATCAGCTCTCTCCATCTACCTTGTGAGGCTTAGTTAGACTCAGATCATCAGGTTTTTATCCACTGAGCCATCTCAATGTCTCTTTTTTTTAAAAATTAACTTTTATTTTTATTTTATAACACACACACACACACACACACACACACACACACACACACACACACAAAGTGTTTGGCCTGCATGTGTGTTTATAGGCTTTCATGCAGTGACTTCCCAGGCCAGAAGAAGGCATCGAATTCCCTAGGCCTGGAGTTCCAGATGGTTGCCAGACACCATGTGAGGGCTGGGCTTTGAAACATCTAGAAGAGCAACCAGTACCTTAAACTGCTGAGCCATCTCTCCAACCTCCTTCACTGACTTTTGAACTGACATTATAAAAGTATAAGACCTATGACAATTTTTTTCTTTACATGCTGAAGTTTAAACAATTCAAAACCAATCTTTTCTTCATTGAATCACCTTTGTTCATTTATCATAATTAGCTTAGATACCATTTTTGATAATACCATTTTTAAGTTATATCTCAAAGTTGAATAATATACATGTCACTGTTTAGTCTAATATTTTACATCTTTGCTAAAAATTTTTTTCTTAATGCAGCCCTTTTAGTGTTAAGTATGTGATCCTTCTTAGTATCCTTCTTAACACAGAAGAAACCATATCCGAATCCTGTAATTGTAGCATTCAAGGTGCTGAGGCAGGAGGACTGCAAATCTGAGACCAGCCTGGATAATTTAATGAGCTGCAGGAAAACGGATGAGAAAAAGAGCCTTATCATAATCATTTTGTGAGTGAATAAAATACTGTGCTTGATAACAGACTGTTAATACCAGTAGATACTAATTTATGCTGGGTTACCTAGCATTATGGTACATATATATGTGATAAAGTATGTTAGTTCTGTTTACTTGAGACTCAAGTATGTTTCTTCTTGGTATTTGTCTACTTCAGAAAAAAATTGGTTCTAAGTGTAGTGTAGAAGGAAGAAGGTTAAGAAGGTCTTAATTTACTGAATAAAATCTTTAGTGGCCTATTGTTTCATCCATAATTTTAGGAAAATTAAGCAAGCTGGTAGCAATGAATTAGTAGAAAAATTAGCTTTGAAGAAAACATGAAGTGTCTATTTATTACTTTAGAAAAGTTTGAGTTAATTTAGAGCAAGAGCCACCAAGGGTATATGCTATGAGGCTAAAGCATCTTCTTTTGAATTATTTTCATAATCATAGATTTGTTTTGTAACAAAGAGTAGAAAAATGCATTCCTCTTAACCTTGTAATTTTTATTTTAAAATATTTCTGCCATATTTTCTCAGCTTCTTTTTTCCTCATTTAATTATCACACCTTGTGAAAAGTATCCAATTCTAGTGTTTATTCTGTAACTGTCTTAATAACTGGTAGCACATTTCAGAAAGACAGTGACATCAGACTGGTGTCAGCCAAGGGAGTGGATATATGAAATGGGTTTTTGTTCATGGGTAGTTGTGGTTGATCATTGAATCTATTTCAGGATCTATGGAATAGAAAATCTGACAACAGAAACACGAATCATAATGACCACAGAGTGGCATTTGCTAATTGGCAAATCCCGAAGAAGAGTGGCAGGTTTAAGGACACTGAACCATTCTTGTTTGGCGGGGGAGGTGAATGGAGCAGTTTTCTATGCCCTTGCCAATACATTGCAGACTTTACTTTTAATATAATTGTATTTTATTCTCCGTTGTATAAGGAATGTTTTAAAATGTTGAAAAGTAATTAAGCATCTACAGCTTGAACCTACAGGGACAAGGAAACTGAATAAGTTACAATGAAATTATTAATTAAGCGTAGAACCTTCTTTGAAACAGGCTTCTAACCTGGCCTCTATATTTCATCTAAAGCTTATTTAGTGTACTCTCTAGCTTAACCAGAGACATCCATGTTATACAGTGCCATGGATATTGCCAGGGTCACAAAATTCCACAAGAACAAAGTGTGCTCCATGTAATGACATCTTCAATAAATGTTCAATAATTGAATTAGTAACAACCAACAAAGGCTCATGCTTAGGAACTTTTGTTACATAATTGAACTCAAGTTTCCAAAGCAATTCTTTCATTGATAAGAAAGTAGCAATTTCACTATACACAATTCCTATGTTTGGGATAAGTCATTATTTTAAAATATTAAAATATATCCATTCTTTTTCATTCTCGGGGCATTTACCTGTTTATATTGAATTCTTAGAAGTGTTGATAACTGTTATATTAGTTGTATTGTGAATTTTAAAAATATATAATAACTCATGCAAACAAAATTAGAATTTTAGAAGGGAAATGGTGTGAATAAAGTCAAAAGCATGGTGTGTTTATATATTCTTTGTATGTGAAGATGCTTATGGAGGCCAGAGGTTGACATTCAGTATCTCCCTCTGTGGATCTCTACATTATTTTTTGAGACAGTCTCTCAATAAATCCAGGACCTAACTGCTTTGGCTAGATTGTCAACTGTGAGGGTCCAGAATCTGCCTGTCTCTACCTCCCAGTGTTGGGGTTACAGGCACATGCACCATGCTGGGCTTTTAAGTGGGCATTGGGCATCTAAACTCAGCTCCTAATGCTTGTGTAGCCAGTACTTTAAAGTCCAGTAAACAAGCTTCCCAGACAACCTGTGTTCTTAGTTGGTCAACATATATAATAGATAGGACATTTATAGGAGATTACAGTGCATATATGAGAAAATATTCTAATCACAAGTTTCTAATTTCACTTGAATGTACTATTTAGATCTCATGTTGTGTGTTTTTCAGATATCTGCATGGTTCTGACCTCATGTTAGTAGACGACAGTTTGAAAGATTTTCTAGCTATGAAAACAAATAATAATGCACATTATACTTTACCAATTTTGCATTAAAATTACATAGGAATGTTTGAATTGTTTTGTATGTAAGCTAGCATTATGTCAAACTAAAAACCTTCCAAATTTGAGAAAAGAAAACAAATATTTAATTTATTGTTAAGTTATAGATTATTGCAGACTTCTCCCACTCTAGAATAACTCAATCTTCAAAATGCTCTTGGGGGCTGGCAAGGAGGCCCAGCAGGTGAGAACACTTGTTGCTCTTTCAGAGGATGTGAGTTCCATTCCCAGCACCCACATAACATATCACAACTGCTTGTAAATACAGTTCCACAGGAACCAATATCATCTTCTAGCCTCAGAAAGCAGGAGGTGCATACATGGTGCACAGACATACTTGCAGTCTCAACTAAAACACTCATATTCATAAAATTAAGTAAAATAAAACCTCCTAATTTCTGTACCCAATTTTGAAATCTAGTTTCATAATACACAAGACACTCGCCATTTTACATGCAAATTCCAAATGTATTATTAGAAACTTATTGTTTGTGATTTGTATGCCTTTTCTTAGAGTTGCTATTTTCTTTCTGTTTCAGCCACATTAACCCGCCCAGTTGCACATGCTGTTTCCTATAACAGAAATTCAGTTTTTCATAAAAATGGATGGTAAATAGAGTAATGACCCCAAAGACAGTTGCATTCAAATACTCTAATAATGCTATCATATCAAATGCTGGTGGTGGATGTGAGCGAGGGCCTAAATATGGAAATATTATCTTGTAGCAACCCATAAGAAAGGAAGCAAAGGACTCATGGGAGATACAAAGAAAAAAGATGTCAGAAAGATGTGATCATCAATTTGCTTATGAAGGCAAAAGACATAAGTCAAGAAAGTCAGATAACTCCAACAAGCAAAGGAAAGGGCAAGGAACAGGTTTTCTCCTAGGGTCTCCAGAAGAAATGGAATATTGTTAACATCTTATTAGTGCATCAAAGTCAATTTGGTCTTCTGTCCTCCACAATTATAAGTTAATTCTTTCTTGTGTTGCAGTAAGTCACTAAATGTATATCGATCTTATAAGAGCATAAAAAATATGATGAGTAAAAATCAGTTCTGCAATTAACTTCCAGGTAAATCCAGGTAAAATATTATTTCTGTTAGGAAGTGTCTTCTCCAAGACAGTTCTTAGATCATTTTCTTAGATCAAGGTCTTCATTCTGTTTCTTTCCTTACACCTTTGTTCCCACTATGAACAGATAGTGTTGATATTGCATGGCACCATTTATCAACTCAAAGACAGAGAGCCTGTCCTAGGGCATATAAAATACATGGAGATAAACATTTGATGAATATGCTTAGATGAAAGAATTGATCAAAATAATTTTGTAATACTAGATGAGTGTAGGCAGTACAGTAGCAGTGACTCACCTACATACATGTATATGCATGCATATCTATATCTATCTATCTATCTATATATATACACACACACACACACACACACACGCTTTTACAATTTGTCTTACCTTCATCACAGATGATGTCTGAAAAATTATTAAGCAGTGAAAACAACGTCTAAATAATACATTCACCTAATGTTAAAGAAGGTTATAGCACACTGCTGGTATTCCTAAATGTTTCAAGCATGTAACATTCTGTTTCCCTGACCCCAACTCTCTGTCTCTCTGTCTCTCTCTGTCTCTGTCTCTCTCTCTCTTTCTCTCTGTCTGTTTGTCTGTCTGTCTCTCTCTCTCCCTGTGTGTGTGTGTGTGTGTGTGTGTGTGTGTGTGCGCGCGCGCGTGCGCACATGGTGTATGTTAGAGAGTGAATCCACCACATCATCAGTACATCTTGTTCTGATGATTAAACATATTCTAATATGACATGACAGCATGAAAGTAACAATGATAAAATACCAGAAACAATCGATTATGATACATTTATATTGAAAATTATCTTTTGTTTCCTTGTTAAACCTGGAATGATATACCTATATATTTAATCTATGTATGCATGTTCTAGTTTAAAATATTTTAGATATATATATTGCCTTTTTTCATTGAAAGAAGACAGACAAAACAGAAAGCAAATAGAATGATTCCATTTAGATGAAGCGCCTAGAATAGACAAATATGGATGTTCTAAGCCTGGACTAGAGTTACTTCAGTCTAAAGAGAGGGGAAAGTGAGGAGTTATTACTGTTGAATTTGTGGGTTTTAGGAGAACTGACAAAAATATTTCAAATGAGGTAATGGGGTGGCTGCTTATCTTGAAAATGCCAAGACCAATGGAATTTACTGCTTTAAAGAGAATTTTATGATATATGAATTATATATCAATTGATAATACATATTAGATTTTTTAAAAGATCAATCAAAGCCCATTGTTAAAGTTTCTATCAAAAATCTTTTTTGTTTGTTTTCTCAGTGACTCTGCAAAGTACAGTGACATGTCAACTTTAGAACGTCATCTTTGATTATATAATATAATATTCACTATATTGTCATAGAATCACTAGAGATGCATAAATAATGGCAAATGAGCATCATAAAATTTGTTAATCTAATAAACTTGGTCTTTATGAAATTAAAAAGTGATGTAAATATTTATTTATATTATAATCTCAGTAAGAATGAGGGTTTTTGCCCAGTCTTATTGTATCTTGTTAGGCCATGTTCCCTGGATATCCCTGGGAAGACTGCTCTTTTTTGAAAGGAAACAGAGAAATGTGGACCTGGGGGAAAGGGAAGGTGAGGGGAGGGACTGGGAGGAGTGGAGAAAGGGGAAACTGTAGTTGGGATCTAATCTATGAGAGAAGAATAAAAGTTTAAAAAATAAAAAAAAATGTAATGTCTATATAGGGTTGATCTAACAAAATGTTTTTTGTTTTTTGTTTTTTTATAAATTTCAGCTTATTTACTGTAACTGGAGTGGCAGAGTATGGAAAAGGCAGCCAGGGTCTTTACTGACAGCCATAAGTAGTATAACTTTCCCTGCTCTTGGAGAAGAAAAAGAGCAAGCATATTAAAAATCTGTGAGCAGGGTTTTGACAAAGAAATTGGAGCTTATGTAAATGTAAGGAGTTGCTTAAAAATATAAAAGCAGAAAATATGTAGGTCTTAGAGGATGAGAGAATGTCATCAACCATGACACGTGCACATTATGTATACAAACATGCACAAACAAAAATTGTAGTAACAAATTTTTAAATGGTGATCTGTCATAATACTGATTTGGCAACTGTATTTATATCCCCTGTTAATTATTTTTACTTTCAAATAATGTAATGCTTTTAAAACTCATACTTTGTATTTGTATTAAATTACATAGTTTAGCTTTACATAAATGAACAATAGTCTCTTTCACCATATATTTTGATGTACAAATTCAAAGATAAAAATGCAAGTAGATTTGAAATAACAATATTTTAATAGGCATGTAAATACAAAAATATATAAATAGAAACTAAAAATAGTTGTAGTATTTTATGTATGACCCTTAGTGGGTCTTTAGCACAATACTCTGAAGGAGTATTTAGTAATCATGAAGGAGCATTCAAATAATCATGAAGATTTGTTTTTATTCTGTAGAAGAGAATAATGGCATTTTTCAAAGGATGTTAGGAGACATTTTCTTTATTTATGTACAATTTATTTTGTACTTTGAATAACTCTACTCAGAAAGGTGATAAAACAATGAAGAGGTGATTCCATCTTCTTTCTATATGAGTATTTAAATAAGATATTATGGTGATATTTTATTTGTGCTGAAATGTGATTTTATTTGTATGTTAATAAATAAAGTTGCCCTGGGGATCAAAGCTAAAAGCAAGCCATTTAGCAGAAGTCCAGTGGTGGTGGCACATGCCCTTAATCCGATCACATGGCAGGCAGAGTCTCTATGTGTTCATGGACACAGTCAAGTGGTGACCCTAACCTTTAATTCCAGAACAAACCATAGAGACCTGGGGTTCTGTATAGACAGGCAGTGATGAGAAAATCATGTGGTTGGGTTTAGAGCCAATGAGAAGGTACAACAGAAAGGCATTAAAGAGACTGGTCACACAGGAGAAGGTCTCTCTCTCTCAGGGGAAGGATGGCAGCGACTGGCAAGCTAAAGGCTATTTGCTAGTGCTCTGATCTCTTGGGCTTTTAACTCGGTATTTGGTTCTGTGTTTCTTATTTAATAAGACCATTTAGAATTTCATCTACAAGATATCAGTAATGTGCAAAAATGATTATACAGACACTATCATCTATCTATCCATCCATCCATCTATCCATCCATCCATCCATTTATCATCTACCTATTTTTCTATCTATCTATTTATCTATCTATCTATCTATCTATCTATCTATCTATCTATCTATCTAT
>CABHPR010147344.1:19751-43146 GCA_902168415.1 Peromyscus melanophrys
GAGAGAGAGAGAGAGAGAGAGAGAGAGAGAGAGAGAGAGAGAGAGAGAGAGACAGAGACAGAGACAGAGACAGAGACAGAGAGAGAGCGAGGATTCCCACAGCATCCAGCTCCTAAGTGACTATGAGATTCTTAAGAGATCAGTAGAGAACACTAGGGAGCTCGCTCCTGTGATGATGGTGATGGATGGTGATGACAATGGCTTCCCTGGCTGGTCCGGGCCAGTTCCTGGGAAGCCCCTCTGGCTCGGGCGGGGTGGGCGGCGGCGATCGGCGCGGCAAATCCGCGCTCGCACCCGGGCCTGCGGGGCAGGGGCGCGGCGCTCGATTTCCTTCCCTGCCTCCGCAGGCCCTGTGCGCATGCTCGGCCTACGCGGCCCCAGCCTTTGATTGATCGGTCCGCAGCGGCTGCGACCCCGGGCGGCGAACGGGCGGAGATGGGGAGCCAGCCGCTGGGAGCGGCGCAGTGAGCAGCGGCGGCGGCCGGTGAGTACCGGTGAGTACCGCGGCATGGGGCTCCGCAAGAAGAACGCCAGGAACCCCCCGGTGTTGAGCCACGAGTTCATGGTGCAGAACCACGCGGACATGGTCTCCTGCGTGGGCATGTTCTTCGTGCTGGGGCTGATGTTCGAGGGCACCGCCGAGATGTCGATTGTGTTCCTCACGCTGCAGCATGGAGTCGTTGTCCCCGCGGAAGAGCTGCCTTCAGGGTCCAGGACCCTGTACCATTATGGGGTCAAAGATCTGGCCACAGTGTTCTTCTACATGCTGGTGGCCATCATTATCCACGCCACCATTCAGGAGTATGTTCTGGATAAGATCAGCAAGAGACTGCAGCTCACCAAAGGCAAACAAAACAAACTGAACGAGGCCGGGCAGCTGAGTGTGTTCTATATAGTGTCTGGTATCTGGGGCATGATCATTCTGACCTCTGAGAACTGCCTGTCAGACCCCACTCTATTGTGGAGGGCGCCTCCCCACAACATGATGACATTTCAGATGAAGTTTTTCTACATCTCACAGCTGGCTTACTGGTTTCATAGTTTTCCGGAGCTCTACTTCCAAAAAGCCAGGAAGCAAGATATCCCGGGCCAGCTCATTTTCATCGGCCTCCACCTCTTCCACATTGGAGGGGCCTATCTCTTGTACTTGAACCACCTGGGCCTGCTGCTTCTGATGCTGCACTATGCCGTCGAGCTCCTCTCCAACGTTTGCAGCCTGCTTTACTTCGGTGATGAGCGGTACCAGAAAGGGTTGTCTTTGTGGCCTGTCGTGTTTATATCAGGGAGACTCGTGACATTGATTGTCTCGGTGGTCACAGTAGGGCTTCACTTGGCTGGGTCCCAGACTCGGAATGCTAATGCCCTCTCTGGAAATGTCAATGTGCTGGCAGCTAAAATCGCTGTGCTGTCTTCGAGTTGCAGTATCCAGGTGTACATAACATGGACCTTGACTACTGTCTGGCTTCAGAGATGGTTAGAAGACGCGAGTCTTCAGGCCGCGGGTAGGAGGAGAAGATCCAGGGCGAGAAAAGGCACAGAAAATGGAGTGGAGAATCCGAATAGAATAGATTCTCCACCAAAGAAGAAAGAGAAAGCTCCTTAATGAGTTGCAAGTTAATTGATACTTACCTCCAAGGGAATCCACTCCTTACTATGTGGTGTCTCTGTGCTAGAGATTTCCTGTTCTTTGGAACGGGCAGTGCTCTTTGAATATTGCTATTGTATTGTCTAATGTGTTTTTAAGGTTTTGGAGCCTTATGAGTGGAAAAAAAAAAAAAGGGAACCACTCATCCTCAAAATACTGTCAGAATAATTAACGGATCAACACCATACTTAGTTTAGAGTCTTACCTCAGCGATTTTCCAAATGATTTGTGGTGATGACTGCAGAATTGTGTGCATAAATAATATTTTCCTGCTTCCAATGTTCTGTATGGCATTAACAAGACTGGTAGCAAAGTTGTTTTTTTAATGTTCTCTTACAGCATAAAGTGGAAAATCTGATAAAGGTGTAACTCATCAGTATTATGTAATTGTTGAGATTTTTTTATTGTTTTGAATTTACAACAGAGAAAATATTTGTCAATCCACCAAGATAATCAAGTGTTTAATTTTATGAATAGTGGTTGTTAGTGCTACACTCCCATTAAAGAATCAAAATATGAGTAGATGACATGTGTGTTGATACTGAAATCTATTGAATCAAAATATCTTTAATAAATATGATGGATTACTGAAGAGGTAAACTTGTTCCTGTTTATTTTAAACACTTGTACATGAAAATTTGCAAAATTAAATATTACTGAAAAAAATACTCTTAATATTTATTTAATGTGGTACTTATAGATTCATAAATAGTGTATCATAAGCAGTGTATCAGAAGAATATTATTTAATATGTGAATAATTTTAAAAATAATATTTTATATATATAAGCAACATATGTTTATAGGTATAGATATGTGCAGCTTATTATATCTGGGAAATATTTGACATATATTAAACTTCATTTGAAGATGAGGTGACCACATAGATTTATGAAAGGATTTTAAAATGGTGCTGTTATTGTAACTTTACTTCTATCCTTAATTGGGAAACATCTATATAGGGCAATCTTTGTTGATTATATCTGTGTACATATGTATATAGTTTGTATCTTTACAAAAGCCAATATGAACAGTGGTCTGCGGGGGTAAATATTCACATCTGGCCTCAGTTCCCTTGTTGATTTTATTTCCTTAGTGTCAGTGGTTTTGTCTTTTCGAGGATATGGTGTTGGACAACATGCTGGGTTAGCGCTGTCTGTTTCCTGCATTGCCTGTACTTCTGCAATCTCTTCTCATGTCTCTCTTCTCTGCTTGTGATAGTCTCCTCTTAGGTGCTTTAATCACTCAGCTTTTCCAAAATTCGAGGTTCCTAAAACCTAGCAGATCACAGACAGAAAAGGCAGAAAGACAATCTTTTCTACTCTGTCTTCTTTCAAAGGTAAGTAATAAAGATTTCTTTCTCTCTGGATATGGAAGTGGTTTTTCCTCACTCCCTTTTTCTCATTTGCCTGACTTGTAGTGTTGGTAGTCCATGCTCCGAGCTGTAAAGCCATCTACGTTTAACAAATTGTGCAGTTGTAAAGCCAAATTTCAACTTTTCGCGTGACTCAGAACTGTCTCTCATATTCCTTACCTGTAAGGATCTAAACTGTTACTTGCATTCCAACTCATGCTAACAAATTTTGCATCTACTAGGCACTTGACTTGCAAACAATCAGTGCAAATCTAAATGGAATCACTATAAGATCACAGGACAACTTTTGTGTCATATGACTGGTAATGCCAAGAGTTATCTGGATCTTAGCAATACATTTGATGAGGATCTGGGTTGATTTCCTTGAATTCTCTTAGCTCTCTACCCTTCAAATTAACTTCCAACATGGCAGACACTAACTCTATTCCTGGTTTGATTTCTTCAGTGTCAAGGCAAGAAGGAAGAGTAAACCTAAGGTCCCAGAGCACAGCTCTTTGGTACCACATTTGAAAAGGATACTCAAGGGGTGGTTGGTGTCACTGGTGGAAAAGGAAAAGTAACTTTCTTATAAATTCTAAGTCCAGAAGAAATAAACAACAGTTTGAAGAAACGTTGGGAAAGGATTCTAGATATATCTTAGTGAGTTCAGGAAATAAATGTCTGCCAATAAATTTTGAAAGAAACATTACAGATTTAATTAGCTTGGTATGAATTGTTAAGTTTCTCTTAAAAATATTCTTGAGAAAGTCATGATTCAAGGCACGATTAAGGACAGCACTGGCATTAGTTAACCACATGAAATATCAGAGTTATCATTAGAGGATGTAAAAGTCTTAAGATGTGTCTGGTAATTGAACCCAAAGGTTCTGCTCAGAGGGATTAGCTTCAGTGTTTCTCTAATTTTGTTACTTAAATAACACTATAAGATATAGGTGTCCTGGGATGGATTCCAAACACTTCATGTTTAAAATATGAATCTATTAGCATTCAGTTAAAAGTCTGTCACATTTTCCATAACAAATAATAAGGATGTGCCATGTTGTAAGGGACAAATAAGCTTTAGGTGACACCTTTTCCCAGTGGTGAGTATAATTCCATTTCAGTTCAGTGAGGAAAGAGTAATTTTGGAAAACATCACTTCATTTGTCTTCCCACTTTTGTTTTATAGTGTGAGAAGCATAAACAGACACTGCCAACTATCTTTGGACTCCATTCAAGAAGATTACAATTATCACATTAATAATTAAAAACCTTTTTAAGAGTAAAATATTGTGATAGCCTTCTAATTTGTAAATCAGTACAATTTTCACTTCTTGTTCAACTGGATTGGAAATAATTTACATTGAGTAAAAGGAGAATTTTACCAGTGCTTTACCCAGGAAATGTTGTATTGGCATAGGGGTATGTGTGTGTGTGTGTGTGTGTGTGTGTGTGTGTGTGTGTGTGTGTATGTGTATGTGCGCGTGCACACGCGTGTGTCTGTCTGTTTGCTAAACACACTTGTGTATATGTTGGCTAAATGGGTATGTTCATTCACATGTTCTCCAGTGTGCCTGGAGGTCAAAGGACTCTAAGTCCTCACCTTCTACCTTGTTTGAGACAGGATCTCTATGTTGTTTGCTGCTGCGGACCTTTGGGCTTCTAGAGATGCTCCTGGCTCCACCTTTCATCTCAGGAGCATTGGGATTGCAGACATGAGCTGTTGTACCCAAATTTACTTGGGGCTTGAGGATTTGAACTCAGCTTCTCACACTTTTGCTGTAAATGCTTACCCACTGCAACTGCTCTCCAGTCCTTAGAGCAGTTTTAGAGGAAATTCTGTAGGGGAAGTATGCCTAAGAAGCATGTAAGTCATGTGAATTAAGCTGGGACTTGGGTCCGTGCTTTTTGTTGGAAATTTCATTCTAGTTGGGACATAAGACACATCTCAACATCGTGGAGAGAAAGGGAGAGAGAGAGAGGCAAAGATATGAGTTGCCAGCTGAATAAAATAGACAACTTTTAATAAGTAGATGGAGGTGGTGGGTTTTTGCCCCATTAGACAGGATGACAAACAATTTCATACCCTCAGCTCCTGAATTTCTCTGGACTTAGACTTTTTTTTTCATTTCAGTTTGTCAATCAAATTTACCTTTTCTAAAGCACAAAAGATACTGTGTACCTTCCACAGTAGAACAGAATAGAATTTTTTTTTCATTTCAGTTTATCAATCAAATTTACCTCTTCTAAAGTACTAAAGGTACTGTGTACCTTCCACAGTAGAACAGAATAGTACATGACGATTTACTGTAATTATGTACAAAGATTATCATATATCCCTCCTACAAATTCAGAGTGGCATTACTAAAGGTGTGGCCTTGTTGGAGGGGGTATGGCCTTCTTGGAGAAAGTCGTCATTGGGAGCAGGCTTTGAGGCTTCAAAACTCAAGCCAGGCTTAGTGGCTCACTGTCTATTCCAGCTGTCTGTGGATCCAGATGTAGAACTCTCCAGCACCATGTTTGCCTGCAGACTGCCATGCACCATGATGATAATGGACTAGATTTCTGAACTGTAAGCCAGCTCCAATTAAATGTTTTCCGTTATAAGAGTTCCCATAAAAAAAAAAAGTTGCCGTGGTGGTCATAATGTCTCTTCACAGCAATAAAACCCTACCTAAGACAAACTGCTTCCCAATTATTTTGTGAGCTCCTTAGAATGAGCTGTTTTAGAATGGTATACGTGTCTATAGGTTAGTGTGTTGTCAACATCACTGAAATGATGGGGATGACAGGCCTGTTAGCCAGACTGAGCAGAGACTACAGTCTATGATGATACAAGTATGTACTCAGTTAAAATCCCTGTAAAGTAGTGCATAGAAATGTTTGAAAAGGAAAATAATGATTCCTTTTCATAACACAGGAAGAATGTGTAGTCACACTGTTTTTTTGTTCTAATTATTTTAGGGTGGAGAGATTAGATGATACTTGTGCATTTACATATTGAAATGATATGTGATAAGGGAAGGATGGCAACAGCTGGAGGCAGCGTTTCATTAATCCAGTGAAAAATTCCATAAGTAACATGAATTGCTGGTAATACAAAAGCATTGTGTGCATATGATTGGTTAATGTGTACATGTTTGCATGTGTGTATAGTGTGTTCTTGTGGCATGTGCATAAATATGTATGTGTGCCTGTGTGTGTTGGATCCATGTGCTCATGTGAGCATGTGTGGACCAGGGGTTGACATCAGATGTATTTCTCTATTGCGCTCGAGTATGTGTGTGTGTGTGTGTGTGTGTGTGCGTGCGCGCGCGTGCGCGCGCGCGCCTGATCACATGTGTGATATTCCCTCCTCAACAAGCACTTTAACGGCTGAGCCATCTTCCCAAAGTCCCAAGCTTTTACTTTTAATTGAAATTTCTCCTTTTGTACTCCAAATATAATTACTACTGGAAATAATAGAAACAATATAAATAAAAAGGAAAAAGAAAAAAATCTTGCTGATGTTTTTGGTTAATTTATTTATTTGGTCAACAATATTAGCCAACAGTAAGACTTTCAGAAAAAAAATTTGGTGACTGAATTTTTTGTTTGTTTGTTTTGTTTTGTTTTTGTTTTTCCGGAGCTGAGGACTGAACCCAGTGCCTTGCACTTGCTAGGCAAGCGCTTTACCACTGAGCTAAATCCCCAACCCTCTGCATTTTTAATTATATATATATAAATCTTTGTGAATTTTATGCATGCATGCAATGTATTTTGATTATATTCACCCCTCACTCTTCCCTCTAACTCCTGATTCAACCCTCTCCTTCCTTCCTTTCATCTTCCCTCTCAACTTCATGTTCTTTTTGTAGTATCCCCATTGAGGTAAGTGTATGCTACCCACATATGCATGGGTATGGAATCATCAGCTGGAATGTCCTGTACTTACCTGGGACCACATCTCTAAGAAAAACTGACTCTTCTTTCACTAGCAGCTATCATCTGTCAGTAGCTCTTTAGCTATTGGTGGGCACACTTAATTGCCCCCCCCCACTTAAACTGGGATGTTGACTGGTTTAATCTTATTTAATAACAAAGGTGAAATACTTAGACCATGATTTTTCCTTTTGACAATACCTTGAAAACTGGTAGCTATGTGGTGGTGGCACACACCTTTAATCCCAGCATTTGGGAGGCAGCGGCAGGCAGATCTCTGAGTTTGAGGCCAGCCTGGTCTACAGAGCGAGGTCTAGGACAGCCAGGGCTAAACAGAGAAACCCTGTCTTGAAAAATCAAAAAGGAAAGGAAATAGTTTCTCAACTGAACCACACCATTCAAAAGTAACTAAGCTTAAAATGTTGGGGAAAAAATTGTGCCAAGTAACTGAAGGAAGGAGAAAAATGCATGAAAGTTGACAAAACATTGTAGGGGAGGCTTCCTGAACCTTTGAGAGAACATTCTGGTAACTGTCATGGTGCATATCCCACAGGGTGAGGCACTAGATGAAATTGACAGATGCCACTTGAACCTGTTCCAATGATGGTGACAATAACTAAGTACAGTGAAAAGATTGACCTACTATAACTTCTTAGGACCTAATATTCTATATATTGTTCCTCAATCTATTATAATTATGATGCAATTGTTTGTTCACAATAAAATGAAAATGAGCCTCAGCCAGCAGAATAAATTCAGCTTAATCTTTAAATACTTTTTAGATGTTTACTGTGTTCCAGACCTCATTGCTCCATGAAGTGAAGTCTCAGGGACAAGAGTTTGCAAATGAGCTTGTGTAAAAGGCCATGTGGCTTTGCCACAGTGTATTTGTTAGTGCAGGTTGCTGTGGCTTTTTGACGGTTCTGTGTGACCTAGGTTCTGGTTATAATGTGGCATGAGCAGATCTGATGTGAGCAGCACGTAGTCCAATCAAGCAGAGTCTTCAATAGCTCTGAAGAGAAGCATCATGTGCTTTTGGATGGGATGGCAGAGGGTGCTCGTGAAGATGACATAGCCCTCACTCTGATTGTGGCATCCTGTGGCAAAGAGGAAGGGGCAGTGGAAAGGACAGATGGCACCAACTTGAGTGGGCATGTGTCTGCTAGAGGAAGAGGAGGCATTTGGACAACTTCCTGACTTGTGCAGCTGTCCTGTTAAAGTGAAGTCTATTGAAATTCCCCAGATGCTGTGGTTAGCAGGGCTGCAGGACACATCCCTCTTAACATCCACTTGTAAAGATGACCCATTGGGAGATCCTTTGAAATTACAGAAGTTTAATTTACCAAAATGTAACTACACTGTATTATTGCTTGAGAATAATTTTTGAAACGCTTTGCATGAACTTAACATCTGTGACAGTATAGCTAAGAGTCTCATGCCAAGTAGCCAAAAACCTTTAATGATTTCCTCCCTAGAGTCACTCTTGGAAATGTATTTGATCTTAATAGAATTTAGAAGAAATCACACCGGGTCAAATGAAGAAGCTGAACATGAGCAGGTTCCCAAATCTAAAGTAAAATGCCACCTTTTCCTGGGGCTGGTCTGTTGGGACTACTGCCACCTTCTCCACCAGTATCTTAAGCTCCCAAGATGCAGGCCAGCAGCATTTATCTCAAGGTGATTCGTGTTCTCTGTGATTGATTTTTTCCCCTGAGGGGGTTGCTATTTTCTCCCATTTGGTTTTTTTTGTTGTTGTTGTTTCTTTTTTTAAGGTTGTTATCCTCCTCCTCCTCATCAATGACAACAGCAACACCTTTTCTAATTGTCTACAGGCAGTCTTGGAGAATGCCATTAACTCATGCCTTTCCCTCACTCTGCAAATTGACTTGTGTTACTTAAAATAACAAACTAAATAAATGAAATAATAATTAATAATAATGATAATATTCTACATGATTAAATAAGAGGTAGAGTTGGAATTTATTAGTAAATTCTTTAGAGTAAAAGTGTCAAATTTGATCTTAAAATAATTTTATTAAAAATAGTATGGGTATAAGAGTTTTCCTTTTGAATTACTTTTACTTATTATGTTGAAGAAATATTAGAAAACACATGTGGAGGAAATGTCGTGTTAGATTTACATGGGTAGCACAAAATGCATAGTTTTGTGTTACAGAATATCTCAGTTTCTACAGTATAGAATTTTTTTTTTTGCCTTTCCTGGAACTCACTTTGTAGACCAGGCTGGCCTGGAACTCACAGAGATCCGCCTGCCTCTGCCTCCCGAGTGTTGGGATTAAAGACGTGCGCCATCACCGCCCAGCTAGAATTGTTTGCTTTCTAATGAGTTTGAGAACAGCTTCAACTTGATGTTACTAAAGTTTGTTTCTCCCTATTACATAGACTAAAAATATGGAATGACAATTCCAGATAACAAACAAATCATGCCATAAAAATTCTGTCAAATTTAATCAAAATATGAATATTTATGAAGTAAAACTCCTCCTAATAATCATTATTTATGTTTTCACCCCTGAAATATATACTTTATAAACTAGAACATATGTAATAGGTTAAATACTCTGTCTTAGGCAGATATTAGGAAAATCATACACTGAACTTAAATGGCATTATTAGAAAACTATTGTCAATCATTGGTTGTTACAAGTTATTTAACTGGCAACAATTTTGATAAATAAGTCAATATTTTATAGCCATACAAACTAGTTGTGCCATGATTGCAATTATTGTTCTCTTTAAATCACATATTTTCAAAATGATGTAAATGTGAGATCTGAAAACATGTATATCTTTGGCTCTTCTATGGCTAATTAGACTATAAACTGCTTGAGAACTAAAATCTGTGGTTCATTAATTTTCTAGGTTCTGTGGCATATAGATCAAAAACTGTCCAAAAATTATGCTTAAATCATATATTTTATAGGTTAGACTTGAAGCAATAAAGCAATTCAACTCTCAAATGGACATTTTTTAACTGAATGTAGTCTAGGCACAGCAGTATTAGGCATGCAGGTACAAGAGAAGAAAGCAAGCCCGTCTATGGTGATATTTTATTTGTACTGAAATGTGATTTTATTTGTATATTAATAAATAAAGTTGTTCGGGGGTCAGAGCTATTAGAGCCATAGCAAAAGGTGGGCTGTGGTGGTACATGCCTTTAATCCCAGCACTTGGTAGGCAGAGCTAGGTAGATCTCTGTGTGTTCAAGGATACAACCAGCATTGGAGACACATAACTTTAATCTCAATACCAACCATAGAAGACCTGGAGGTCTGTACAGACAGGCAGTGACGAGGAGGTCATGTGGTTGGGTTTACAACCAATGAGAAGGCAGAACAGAAAGTCTTTATAAAGACAAACACACAGGAACTAGTTCTCTTGGATGAAGAGGATCGCTGAAGCAGGAAGGGCAAGGCTCTTAGCTCTGACCTCTTGGCTTTCTTCTCTGAATTGGCTCTGTGTTTCTTATTCAGTAAGATGGTTGGTTACTTCTACACCCGTCCTTGTCTTGGATTTACATATTGAAAAGTAGTATCTTTCTATTGTACCATCAGCATATTTTTGGTATTATTTATATGTGAAAAGCTGACAAGAAATAACTTTTGAAAGATATGTTACAGATATCAATGTAACATTTAAATGGTGTGTTAGGTTGCATTAAGAAATGAAATAAGCTCATCTATGGACCTCTGCATCTGTTTCCATCAGTCATTGGATGAAGACTCTCTGATGACAATTGGGGTAGTTACCAATCTGATTATAGGAGATGGCCAGTTCAGGCTACCAGGAACCCATTCCTCATATTGGGTTGCCTTGTTCAACCTTAATACAAAGGGAGGAGCTTACTCCTACCTCTACTTGATATGCCATGCTTTGTTGACATCCATGGGAGACCTTTCCCTTTCTGAACAGAAACAAAAGAGGAGTGGATTGGGGGGATAGGTGGAGGTAGGGGGAGGGAATGGGAGGAGAAGGGGGAGGGAAAACTGCAGTCAAGATGCAAAATAAATGAACATATTTAATTAATAATAATAAAAAGGAAGAAATTAATCATTTTATCCTTTATTGTTCCAGTGTTTTACATTTATTTTATTACTATTATTTGAGAATTCATACATGAGTCTTATATTTACATCGTTTCCACTCCATACTCTCTCCACTTTAGCTCTTCCTATGTTCCCTCTACTCTCTCAGTTTCATGACCTCTTCTTATTTAGATGTTATTCTGATAAACATACATGTATATGTGTATGTATATTATATACACATATATGTATATATAAATTCAACTTGCTGAGTCCATTTGTGTTTCCACATGTATTTTCATATGCGTATTTGATTAGGGATAATCATTTGGAATTAAATAAACCATCAGGTGCCTTAACCCTGAAAAAAAAAACAGATTTTCCATCTTCTAGCAGCCAATAATTGCCTATTGCTCTAGGGGTGGGGTCTGTAATATAATATTTTCCCAGTCCATGATGGGATGTCAACCAATATCATCATTGTTCAGGTCTTGCTTAAGTAACCATGTTGTTATGATTTCATGGGCACAACTCCCTGCTGTATGTAGATGACATTATTTCATATCAGAAATTCCGGTCCTTTGGCTTTTACAACCTTTGTATACCCTCTTTGGTAATGGTCCTGAAGCCTTAGGTGTTAGGGTTGTATTGCAGATGTATCAATTGAGGGTGTATACAAACCAATCAGTTGTTCTCCCTGTTTTGACAAGGTGTGGATTTCTTTGATGGTCTTCCTGCTGTAAATGGAAGCTTTTGATGAGAGGTGAGAGCTACATTTATCTACAGGGTAAGGATAGGTATTTAGGAAGCAGTTGGAAGTTATACTGGTTTAGGAACATGGTAGTAGTAGGTTTGTCTCTAGGGTCCATGACATCACCAGCCATGGGTAGTTGGATAGGTTAATAATATCAGGCATGCCTTCCTTCCTATTTATTGGACCTTAATTCTAATTTGGGGGCAGTTGGTTAACCCTGGAATATGTATCACTATTTTACCCTTGGATAGATCTAGCTATGCTGGTCATTATTAGCTGGGTATGACTTTTAATTCTTTTTCACACTTGTTAGTTTGCCTTCATATACTGTGTAAGTTAGTACTCAGGAAAGAGGCTTCTGGGTCAGTTAGAGCTTGATTCCTCCAAGCCAAGTGTGGTAGATGTGTGGTGTCCTCAGGTGTAAGAACTAACCTTCAAATTCTTAGAGAACCAAAGGCAGTGACAGCCACCTACATTGTTTCAAATGTCTCTTGAAATCTCCTGACCAACAAGTTGAAAGGAGTTTTCCCATGCCGGACACTGAGGTTTTAGTTAGATAATTCATAGCTATTGGGATGAGCATTATTTCACCAAGTGATGCAAACTCACTTAAATTGTTCATGTACACAGATATTAGATATGTATTTTAAGCAGACATATAATGTTTCTCTGTGGCTTTTTCAATCATTTTTAGTTTTCTTTATCCTCCTTTAGCTGTGTTCTTATTCTTCCTCTTGCCCAATCCCCATAATGTCTCCGCTTAATTGTCCTCATTTCTCTTTACAGATCTTGTCTCCTGCTATTCTCTCTCTTTAGAGCTCCTCCCTCACCCATCCATGGTCCTTTTTTAATTTGCTTGTTTCTATAGTTAATCCAGGTTACATACTCACATATAAAGTTTAAGAACTAGGACCCACAAATAGAGAGAACCTATGGTGCTTGTCTTTTGGGGTGTGGATCACTTCACTAAGTATAATGTTTTATAGTTTATCCATTTACCTGCAAATTTCATTTTTTATAGCTGAATAGTGTTCTATTCTGTATATGTACTACATTCTCAACATCCATCCATTCACCAGTTGAAAGGTATTTAGTTTGTTTCCATTTCCTAGTTATCATAAATCGAGCAGGAAGTGAACATGGCCATGTAATTATCTGCAGAATACAATGTTAGGTCTTTTGGTAATACATTGAGTGGCAAGCTAGGCAGGAGATCCATTTTCCTCTTTTTGAGTATTCTCCACACAGATTCCCATAGTATGTCCATCAGTTTGAAATCCCACTGACAGTGACATTCTCAATAGCATTTATTTTTATGTGTAATTTTTAATTTTTGAGTTTACAACATGATGATAACATTCACTCCTTTTTTTTCTTTCCTCCAAATATTCCTTCTATATCTCTTTCAAATTCATGGCCTCTTTTCATTAGTTGTTACATACAACTTTGTATATGCATCTACATATATATCCATAAACACATGAGTGTATCCTGCTTATTCTGTGCTGTCATTTGTGTGTGTGTTTTAGGATTGACCATTTGGAAGAGCACAGGAATTTGTTATCCCGTCTTTAGCATTCCTTGTCAGCTGTTCACTCTGTCTTAGTCATCTTACCGGAGTAAGACAGAATTGTGAAGATTTTTTTTAGTGTGCATTTATTAATTTGCGTTTCCCTTCCCTACCCAAATCCACTCCTCCTTTCCCTTCAGAAAAGGGCAGACCTTCCAGGGATATCAACCAAATACGGCATAGCAAGTTGCAATGAAACTAGGCAACTCCACTCATAATAAAGCTTGGACGAGGCAACCCAGTAGGACGAAAAGGGTCTCAAAAGCAGTCAAAAGAGTCAGGGACAGCCTCCCCCCACCCCCCACACACACTGTTAGGAGTTCAACATGAAGATGAAGCTACACAACTGTAACATACATGCAGAGGGCCTAGGTCAGTCCCATGCAGGCTTCCTGGTGGTCTGTTTAGTCTCAGGGAGCCTATATGAGCCCTAGCTAGTTGATTCTGTGGGTTTTCTTGTGGCATCCTTGAGCCCTCTGGCTCTTACAGTGCTTCATTCCCCTTTTCAGTAGGATTCCCTGAGCCATGCCTAATGTTTGCATCTGTTTCCATCAGTTGCTGGATGAAGCCTCTCTGATGACTGCTAAGTTAGGATCCTGTCCCAGCACATCTTGCAGGCAGGACAAACTGTGGTAGAATGTTTTGTGGCTGGGTTGGTCCTGTTCCTCTCTATATGCACAGATAGATTTCATCTCTTGTTTGAGAGAACATTAGTTCTCTCAATATCAGTGTTTCTTTCTCGAAGAATGAAGAAGAATGTTATATGCTGTACTCAGGTAAATATGTTGTCCTTATTGCAGTAATCAACATACTTTGAGGAATGAAATCTAGCCTTTTAGATTTCTGCACATATAGCTTTGTCTTCTCAGCCATTACATATATGTACATAGTATTTTGCATGTGAGTAACTTCTTTCTTAATGGTTATAATAAAAATAATAGTTCAATTGCAAATGATGTGGGAAACAGGGCTTTTGAACAGAGAAGCATATTCATTAAAGTAGAAAACAACATAGTCAACTCTGGCCAGGGAAGCAAGTAGGAGACCTGCATATATTCATCTTTCTCTCCATCCCTTCAAGTCTAATGCTCCCCAGTCCCACCCCCAGATCTGTAGCAGACCATCTAATGCAGCCTTCTTTCTCCCCCATCCCCATCTCTAGTGGACCACACAGATCCTCCCCTCCAACCTTCATTCCCCCCACTCACTGCTTTATTCTGGCCCTAAACTCCAACAGACTTTCCCTGGGAACCCCCAGGTCATTCAGGCTAGTGAAACAGAAGATAAGGGCAGAGCTTCACCTCTCCCTCCATTCCTTAAAGTCTCATCCCCAGCTTTGTAGCAGACTATCTTCTCATCTGCTACAACTTCTTTTCACTCTCTGTCCCCATTCCCAGGGGACTAAGCAGATCCTGGTGGAACACTGTACTTCCATCCCTCCTGTGGACCACCTCAGACCATTCCTCCTAGATCATCCCAATTCCTAAGTGTCAGCTCCCAATAGCTAGAAACACATTTTATCTGGAACACCCAGTGGCCACAATTATAAGGATCCCAGAAGAATTTCCTACCAGGCAACACGTAGTCACCACACTCTCCTAAGAACTAGAGGGAAAACAGAAACCAAGGAACAAAACACCAAAGACGAGACTATATAAAAGCATTTAGAATTTAATCATCACAAATGCAAATGCCTAGACACCAGTGTAAAAACACAATCAACAACAGTCAAGACAATATGACTCCACCAGAGTCCAATAACACTGTTACAGCAGGCCCTAATAATTGCAACATAGCTCAAGTACAAGAAAATATATTAAAATAGCATTTATGGATATGATATAGACTTAAGGAAGACATGAATAAATCCCTTAAATTAAGCTGTGATCACACAAAAAAACAGTGGAAGAAAATGAATAAAACAGTTCTAGACCTAAAAGTAAAAATTGAATCGTCAAAGAAAACCCAAACTGTAGGAAATCTGGAAATAAAAAATGGGAACTTGAACAGGACCCTCAGAGGCAAGACTCATCAACAGAATATAAGAGACAGAGAGGGAATTCCAGGAACAGAAGACATGATATGTAGCTAGAGTTTTCCTGCCTGGCCCACAGTCAGGACAAATCTTTGTCACCTGCCAGTCCCATAGCCGCTCAGACCCAACCAAGTAAACACAGAGACTTATATTGTTTAAACTGTTTGGCCTAATGGCTCAGGCTTCTAGCTATCTAGTTCTTACATCTTAAATTAATCCATTTCTATAAATCTATACCTTGCCACGTGGCTCATGGCTTACCGGCATCTTCACATGCTGCTTGCCATGGTGGCAGCTGGCAGTGTCTCTTCCCACCTTCCTGTTCTCTCAACTCTCCTCTCTGTTAGTCCCACCTATAATTCCTGCCTGGCCACTGGCCAATCAGTGTTTTATTTATTAACCAATCAGAGCATTTGACATACAGACTGTCCCACAGCAATGATAGAAGAAATGGATACATCTGTCAAAGATGTTAAATATATATATAAAAAATCATGACACAAAGTATCCAGGAAATCTGGGACACTACGAAGAGACTCAATCTAAGAATAATGGGAATAGAGGAAGGAGAAGAATCTCATGTCAAAGAAGCAGAAAATACTTTGAACAAAATCATAGAGGAAAATTTCCCTAACTTAAAGAAGGTGATGCCTACTAAGATACAAGAAGTATAGCACAACAAATAGACTGGACTAGAAAAAAAAGTCCTCTGAGCACATAATAATAAAAATAATAAATGTACAGAACAAAGAAAGAATATTATAATCTGCAAGGGAAAAGACCAAGTAACATATAAAGGGAGACCTATTAGAATAACATCTGACTTCTCAATGGAGACCTAAAAGCCAGAAAGACTTGAGCAAATATTCTAAAGATCCTGAGACCACAGATGCCAGACCATAATATTATACCCAGAAAAACTGTCAATCACAATATATGGAGAAAATAAGATACTCCATGATAAAACCAAATTTAAGCAATAACTATATTCTAATCCAGTCCTACAGAAGGTGCTTCAAGGAAAACTCCAACCTAAAGAGGTTAGCCACAATTATGAAAACATAAAGAATTAATATCCCCAGACCAGAAAAGGAGACGAAACACACACACACACACACACACACACACACACACAAACACTACCACCACTTCCACCACCATCACCACCACCACCACCACCAGAAACAGCAACAGCAACAAAGTAACAGGAATCAACAAATAATGTTTGTTGATACCTCTCAAAATCAATGGATGTTGATATTATCAACATCCCCAATAAAAAGACACGCACTAATAGAATGGATGGGAAAACAGAATTCACCCCTTTCCTGCATCTTAAAAACATACCATAACATCAAGGGAAGACATCATCTCAGGGTAAAAGGGTGGAAAATGATATTCCAAGAAAATGGATCTAAGAAGGAAGTGGGTGTAGCCATTTTAATGTTTAACAAAATAAACTTTAAACCAAAACTAACCAGAAGACATAAGGAAGGACATTATAAAACTCATCAAAAGAAAAGTCAGCCATTGTAAATTTTAATGTCTATGCCCCAAATACAAGGATACCCAAGTTCATAAAAGAAATATCATTACAGTTTAAATCACATATTGACCATCACACAACAAAAATCTTAGGAGACTTCAATACCCCATTCTTGTCAATAAACAGGTTATCCAGACAAAAACTAAACAGAGAAGTGCTGGAGCTAACTGATGAACCTAACAGATATTTACAAAACATTTCACCCAAACGCAATAGAATACTTTCTTCAAAATTGACCACATGCCAAAGCACAAAGCAAGTATCAACAGATACAAGAAAACTGAAATATTACCCTGAATCCTATCTCACCACTCCAGATTCAAAAAACTGGTTATCAACACAACAGAAACAGTATAAAGCTTACAAACTCATGGAAACTGAATAACTCACTACTGAATGAAAAATGGATTAAGTCAGAAATTTCAAAAGAAATAAAAAACTTCCTGGAATTGAATGAAAATGAAAACACAGCACACCCAAACTTATGGGATACAATGAAGGCAGTTCTAAGAGGGAAGACCACAGCACTAAGTGTGTAGATTAAAAAAAAAATGGAGAAATCTCAGACTAGTAACTAGTAACTCCTGGAAGCTCTAGAACTAAAAGTAGAAATCACACCCAAAAGGAGTATGGCAAGATATAATCCAACTCGGAGCTGAAATGAATAAAATAGAAAGAAACAGCACAACAAAGCAATGCCAAGGACAATCGAAAGAGTCGTTTCTTTGAGAAAATCAACAAGATTGACAAACCGATCAAAATCAATGAAAAGGTGGAAAGAGAGTATCCAAATTAACACAATTCACAAAATCAGAAAAGAAAGGACATAACAACAGAAACTGAGGAAATCCAGGGAATCATAGGGACATAAAAACCTATACTTCACATTGGAAAATCTAAAACAAATTGATCATTTTCTAGATACATGCCACTTACAAAGGTCAAACAAAGATCAGATAAGCAATTTAAACAGATCTATAACTTCTCATAAAATATAAGCATTCGTTAAAAGTCTCCCCACCAAAAAATGCCCACAGTCAGATTATTTTAGTACAGACTTCTACCAGACTTTCAAAAAAGAGTTAAGGTTAATACTCCTTAAATTATTTCACAATATAGAAACAGTTGGAACACTGTCTAGTTTGTTTTGCAGGGCCTTAGTTACTCTGATACTCAAACCATATAAGTACTCAACTCAGAAAGAGAATTATAGACTAATTTCCCTTATGAAAATAGACGCAAAAATTCTCAGTGAAATGCTTACAAAGCATATTCAACAACACATCAAAAGGTCATCAACCATGATCAAAGAGGCTTCATTCTACAGACGCAGGTATGGTACTACATATGCAAAGCAAAAAATGTAATCCACCATATAAACAAACTGAATGACAAAGGCCACATGATCATCTCATTAGATGCAAAAAAGGCCTAAGACAAAATCTAACACCTCTTCATGATAAAAGTCCTCGAGCAATTAGGATAAAAGAGATGTATGTAAACATAATAAAAGTTTACATTGAGCCCATAGCCAATAACAACTTAAATGGAGAGAAACTCAAAGCAACTCAACTAAAAACAGGGCCAAGACAAGGTTGTTTACTGTCACCATACCTATTCTATATAGTAACTGGAGTCTTAGCTAGAGCAATAAGACAACTGGAGGGTGTCAAGGGCATACAAATAGGAAAGAGAAATCAAAGCATCTTTATTTGCATATGATATGATAATATACATAAGTGTTTCTAAGAATTCCACTAGTGAACACTTACAGCTGATGAACACTTTCAGCAAAGTAGTTGAATACAAAATTAATTAAAAAAAAATCCAACCAGTAGACATCTGTATATAAATGACAAATAATCTGAAAAAAGAGATCAGGAAACACCTTTAACAACAGCTTCAAATAATATAAAATGTATTGGGGCATCTCTAACCAAACAAGTGAAAAGCTTCATGTTATTGGAAAAAGAAACTGAAGAAGATGATAGAAGATATAAAGATCTCCCATGCTCAGTGCAATCCCAACAAAATACTAACACAATTCTTCACAGATCATGAAGGGACAAGTTTCAGCTTCATATGGAAACAAAAGTGCCAAAACCAAACCAAACCAACCAAACAAACAAACAAAAAAACAAAACAAAAACCAACCAAACAAAAACAAAAAATAAGAGCTAAAACATACCTGACCAATAGAAGAACTGTTGGAGCTACTACCATCCGTAATTTAAAGCTGTACTATAAAGCTATAGTAATAAAAGAACATAATATTGGCATAAAACCAGACACTCCTATCAATAGAATTGAAGACCCAACTAATTTTCTGTAAAGAAGCCAGAAATATATATGGGAAAATGTTGCTGGTCAAACTGGGCAGCTTCATGTAAAATAATCTAAATAGACCTAAACTTATCACCCTGCACAAAACTCAAGTCCAAGTAAATCAAAGACCTCAACATAAAACCAGATGTACTGAACCTTATAGAAGAGAAAATGGAGAACAGCCTTGAACTCATTGGCCCAGGAAACGACATTGTGAACAGAACACAGTTAACACAAGCACTAAAATCAACTGTTAATAAATGTGAGCTTATGAAACTGAAATGCTTCTGCACAGCAAAAGGCACCATCATTTGGATAATGTGGCAGTCTACAGAATGGGAAAATAATTTTTATCAACAACAGATTTGATAGAGAGTTAATATTCAACATATATAAAGAGCTAAAGAAAACTAGATATCAAGAAAAAAACCTACTTTAAAAAGTAGAGTACAGATTTAAAAAGAGAATTATCAAAAGAGGAAACTCAAGTGGCAGAGAAATACTCAAAGAAATGTTTAACATACTTAGTCATCTGGGAAATAAAAATAAAAATACCTTTGAGATTTTATCTTACACCTGTCAGAATGGCTAAGTTCAATAAAACAAATGACAGCTCATGCTGGTGAGAATGTAGAGTAAGGGGAACATGCATCCGTTGCTGGATGGAGTGCAAACTAGTATAGTCACTATATGTGTGGTTGTTCCTCAGGAAGATTGGAATTCATCTACTTCAACATTCAGCTATACCACTCTTGGGCATATACCCAAAGGACACTTCATCCTACCGCAAGGATGCTCAATCATGTTCATTGTGCTCTCGAAACAACCCAGATGTTCCATAATAGAAGACTGGATAAAGAATATATGGTATGTTTATATAATGGATTATTACGCAGCCATTTAAAAAATGAAAACATGAAATTTACAGGTAAATGGATGGAACTTGTAAAAATCATGTCAATGAGGAAACCCAGACCAGAAAGACAAATATGGTATGTCAATGAAACCAAGTTATAATTCATAGACCACAGAGGCTAGGCATAGAGTGGGGGTCTAGGAGGTACAGATAGATTTCATTAGGAAAGAGAAATGGATTAGATAGTTATGGATGAATACAGGGTGGCTGGAACAGGAAGACCAAGAGGGGAGGGAGGAAGAGGGGAGACGGTGATAAAAGAGGAAATACCAGGAGAGACATCTAAAATTAAGGGGCAATTGAAGGTAGTATAAAAACATAATATAGTAGAAACTTCCCTAAAAAAAAGCATGTATGAAGTCAATCTAAATGAAATTGCCAAATAATGGGGGAGATAGAGCCTCAAATAGTCATCCCTTGTCATCAAATGAAGCTTCCAGCACCACGATTGGGTTACATGTAATTGAATTGTTGGCCAAGGGGGCCCCACAGGAATCCTCAAACATCCCAAGTTACTGTCAACACTTAGGTTGCTCTCCACAAACTGATAGCAAGGCCCCATTGCTGAAGACAACTACTACCCAACTCATTGAACTTTGAGTAGTTCCGCTGATGCCTATATCGAGCTTTTACCCCTTCTTTCTAGTATCTTTGGTACAAGCAGGTATTCTGGACAATACCAAATGAAAAATGTTAACACTAACCTAGCAAAAATTCTTAGATATACAAGGCTGTCCTGCCTGTAAGATATGCTAGAGCAATGGTGGCACAAAGCTTGTGGGAGTAACTAATCAATATCTTATTTGACTTAAGACCAACTCCACCTGATGGAACCCATACTGATACTGCTTGGGTAACCAAAAAACATGACATTAGATAGTTCTGGGACCTAGAAGGTAGCAATAAAATGACTCCCAATGAAACTCTGCTACAATAATAGAGTAGTGCCTTGCTCAGCCATCATCAGAGAAGCTTCATCCTGAAGCAGATGGGAACAAATACAGAGACCCCACAGGCAGACATTATGCAGAAAATAAGAGCCCTTGGAACATTCAGCCCTAAACAGGATGTCACCATCAACTACCTCCTCTCAAGACTCAGGAAACTTTTTGAAGAGGAGGCAGAAAAAACTTGTAAGTGCCAGATGGAATGGAGGACACCAAGAAATCAAAGCCCTGTATATTAACATGATTGATGCATGTATGAAGGCACAGAAACTGAGGCAGTGTGTACAAGTCCTGCATGGGTCTGCACAAGAAAGGGCCCTAGAACAGAAGGAAGTGGACACATGTACCATCTGTAACCCAGAAGCAAACTCCAATTAGTAAGTACTTGCAAATGTAAATTTAAGCTTTTTAAAGGGGGGTCTCATTGCAGAAACAAACTACTCTTAAAGGCAAGTTGCATGCCCAGCAGCCTGACCAACAAAAATTGAATCAATGACATCTTTGGAGCTTCTTTGTCTTATAATATCATGAAAGAGCTTTTCCTCTCAAATTTTATCTTATTATTTTTATTTTTAATATTCTCTCTCTTTCTCTCTTTGTGTCTGTCTGTCTGTCTCTCTCTCTCTGCCTATTTCTCTCTCTCTCTCTACCCTCCAGGTCCTTTTATTTATTTATTTTTTTTTTTGGTTTTTTCGAGACAGGGTTTCTCTGTGTAGCTTTGCGCCTTTCCTGGAACTCACTTGGTAGCCCAGGCTGGCCTGGAACTCACAGAGATCCACCTGCCTCTGCCTCCCGAGTGCTGGGATTAAAGGCGTGCGCCACCACCGCCCGGCAGGTCCTTTTAAAAATATATTTGGGCTTCCATTTTAATGTTTGCATGGAATTCCTGAATGTGTGAATGAGTTGGTCTCTGTTTTTTGTGCCTTCTCTTGGACTCTTTTCCTTCTGTTTGTTTATTTTGTAAAATTACAATATTAGGGTTTTTTTTATCATATAATATAGTATATTATATATTACATATATTTTTCTATTCTATTCTGTTCTATTCTATTCTATTTTATTCTAATATATTCTATTCTATACTTCACTCCACTCCACTCCACTCCACTCCACTCCACTCCACTCCACTCCATTCCACTCCATTCCATTTCATTCTATTCCATTCTATTCTATTCTATGCTTATTATCTCTTAGAAGTCTGTTTGTTTCCTAATGAGAGACAACAAGGGTTGTATCTGGGTAGGAGGGGAGGAGGGGAGGAGAAGCTCTAATTAAGATTTATATATGTGAGGGAAAAAATCTATTAAGTAAAAGGAAAAGAGTTTTAAAAAACATAGTAATGTTATTATTAATGTATATGTATTTATATTAGCATGAGAAAATTAAGAACAGAGGAACAAAGTTCTTGCATCTTTAATGATGGGTTATTGTGCTCTTATACTATATGGGGGATTACATATACATAAAACTGTATATAAAAATTAAAGGTATGTTTATAATGCTTAACGTGATTTGATATATTTAATAAATGCTAATGATTGCTATAACCTTATACAGAAGAGCAAAATAGTACTTACATAATCAAATTTTATATTCCATTTCTTTCAAGAAACTTCCTATCCTGACACTGTACAAAGGAGAAGTACCCTACAACCATATTTGACAGCATCTCTCCCAGTGATGTTGGCTTTTGATAATGGCAATTGGCCATGGAGTAGTGCATAGGTCATTTTGAGGGAGATCATGAGGGCAAGTGGAAACTGAGGCAGGAGAGTAAAGGTGGGGTAACACAATGTAGGAAACCAGTTGAAAAATTCAGAAGTTTGTATGTGTGAAAGGCTTTCTAGACAGCCAGAAATAAATATATGTGCTGTAAAATGGACAGTTCTGCTCATACCTTCATATAGACCAGGGCTAACAAACCAAATGACTGAGTGTAATGAATGACATGCAATTTGAAGGGTCCAACTGAAATTGGAAACTATAAATCTGTCCGACTTGGCAGAATTATGTAATTTTCTCCAGCAAAGCCAGCAGTCCAGAAGATGGAAAATGTCTGTGATTAGACGGAAGCAGGTTAGAAAGCATGTACAGGGCTAAGAAAAAAAGGCAGAGCACCAAGTTCAGTCAGATGAACTGACAAGGAATGGAAAATTGATGGATTTTTATCAGGAAAGAAAACCAGGTTGCCTGATTTAAGTGATTCTAAGTCCAACTTAGATTCTCAGGAGTCTTTTGCTTAGACCCATGAGAATTAATCTGCAAATAAATTCTGAATGCAGTAAAGATGACCAAGTAATAGATATCGCACCAATAGAGAGAAATAACATGAGTATG
>CABHPR010147345.1:0-21961 GCA_902168415.1 Peromyscus melanophrys
AGACATTCACACATTACAGTACTAACTTCAATTCTTCAAAATACACTTTTCAGGCCAAAGAGATGGCTTAGCAGGTAAAAGTGCCTGTTGTGCAAGCCTGAGAACCTGGGTTCAAACCCTAGAATCCACATAAAATTTCAAGAGGAGGATGGTCTCCTGATAGACATCCTCTGTCTTCTTAGGTATGCAGAGACATGTGTCTACATACATACTCATACATTTCCACACACATGCATACAAATACTCAAATAATAGTAAAAACATTTTTTAAAAAATAAAGATTTACAGCTAATGTTATAATCTATTCTACTATCATTTATTTTTAAATAGTTACCATAATCTATTAAACACAAACACACAATGATATCACAAAACTATTATACAGTGTGGATTTTTCCCATGCCTTTCAGTATTTTCAGTGCTAACTGAAAGGTTATTAATTTCAAAATTAATTTGTGACTACTAAAATACACAGAAATTGAAACTGATAATTTTCAGTTTGTAGTATATGTTGAGTTAATTTCAAAATAAATATTTAGAGATTATAGTGACAAAATAATATTCATTCATGGTGTGCAGAATAATTGCTCTCCAAAGAAGTTCACATCCTAATTTCCAGAGTTGGTAGATAGGACAGAATACCTTATGTTATGTGGCAAAAGGAAATTAAGGTTGCAGAAGTTAATATTGTTAACCAGCTGGTCTTGAGTGGCTGGCAATTATTCTCAATTACCCAGTTATTGGCAGATTTATTTGGCTCCTTACAAATGGTAAAGAGAAGAGAAAAAGAAAACTTCTGAGTGATGTGACTATGAAAGACCTACAGGTCATGGTTGGAAGAATTTAAGATGGAGAGGAGTTGGCAGCTGTAGGTGGAAGAAACCCACAGGACCATCTGGCACCTAGTGGCCACCTCAAGGGACTGGACAAGACGGCACCATTATGATGAGCAAATATATGATGGAGAACAGAGAAGCAGACCATTTTATGTGTTGTGGAGACAGGAGTAAGTGAAGAAGCAAAAGTGGTGAGGAACAGGCTGATCTGGGTTGCTTGTACTGCCACTGGGAGTCATGGAGAAGTCTGGTTCTGGACTAGAGTCAAGTCTGGGTCTGTGGCCCTACCACAGCCAGGGTCAATGTTGATAGCAAGGGCTCATGTTGCTACCAAAAGCCACATGGATGCCCTGGGTCTGGGCTGCCAGCTGAGGCCATGTTGTGTTTGTCCTAGGGCAGGGCCATACTGTTCTAGGTGGCCTGAGCTGTGACTCAGGACCATAATGATGTCTGAGCCTGAGTTGTTGCCAAGAACCATGTCTGGGTCTGCGGTCGTGCTTCCGCTGGGGTCTGTGTTGAAGTCTGTGGCCCATGTTACAACTGGGGGCCATATGAACCATGCCTGTTGAAATCTAAGGGCCTGCTGAGCTAACATTGCCCTTCATTGGCCCTGGGAGATCTGGTCCTACCCCTGATGGCAGCTGCACTTGAATGTTGGCCCTGGCCCTCACAAGAGAGCTGATCCTGCCATACATGCGGGAGCTTACACACACATACACACTCAGGAGAGCACGTCCTACTCCTCACCAAAGGCACAGGAGGGTTGGCTCTGAACCTCACCGGAGAGCAGCAGTACCAAGAACAGTCCTAACTGGCCAACTCAGCTACCATCCATGCCCATAACCAGTGCTTTGAGTTGTCTCACCCCAACGTATACCTCGTCTATGACCTGCTGGAGCATGTGAAGGGAGCATGTATAGTCCTGTGGAAACCATAACTGCAGGATCTCCATGAGTGGGGGCAATAGCAGGATATGTAATAGGAGTTGAGGTGAGAGTCCAGTATTGAGGGTATACCAGGAGCCAGAGTCCTTGACCCAGACCAACAACCCATTAAAATGAACATTTGTAAGTAAAGTTGTTTGGGCAAAGGGGTATGCTTTGTGGCACACTACAGCTTCCAGTACCACTAAGACAAATGAAGAGGTGACAGAGAGACTAGAAAGACAGAGGAGCATTTTTTTTTGTTTTTTTTTTTTTTTTGGTTTTTTTTCAATTAATGATTTTATTTTTATTTTATTTTATTTTTGGAGGTCACTGGAAGGGTAAAGGGAAGATATGGAGGTGTTGGAATATGAGTGGGATCAGGGTACGTGACATGAAATTCCCCAAAATCAGTAAAATACACTAAGTTTAAAACAAACAAAGAGATGGAGATGGATTCATGAGCAGAAGACAGAAGGCAGCTTCTAAAAACCAGAAAATGAAGGGAAAGGATTTCCTCCAAACCCATAGAAACGAATGAAGATCTACTATAAGCAATTGTGGACATGTGTTTTAGACATGGGCTTTCATTTCTTGAGGGTATGTAGGCATGAACTTTCCAGGTCAAATGATAACCCAATAATTAATTAACATTAAGAGAAAATGCCAGGCTCTTTTCCAATATGGGGGAATCATTCATTTTCCCATTAGTGATACATGAGAATTCTACTTTACCCACATCTTCGTTGATAATTGTTAGAGTCTACAGTTTTTATGGGCTTGATATTCAGTTCTCTAATAGATAACTATGTGAGCTTCATTTTGTACTTATTCCCCATTTTTATATCTTCATTGGATAAATGGTCATCCAAATTCTTTACTCATTTTAGCACATTTTGATGTAGTTAGTAAAGAAGAGATATCTGTTACTTAGAGGGTACTTGTAAGTTGGCTGTATCACAGAGAACAGATTTGTACATCTTTATTATGATGAAGACAAGGGAAGGAAAGGAAAATAGAGTGTGGTTTCGATTAGAGTAAATCAAATCTGCTACAATGCAACTCAGCATTCAGATTATTTTTCTTAAATAATGAAAAGAGAGGTGTTAGAGGTATCTGCTAAAGCTGGTGGACAAATCAAATTAGCTTACGGAACAGATTAAATTCTGAATACAAAAGGCTAAGGGGCAGTGGGAATGAGATAAGATGTTATCATTTAGATATTATGTTGATGTATAGAATATACTTGCTGTTCTCCAAACTCCATAGAATCACACAGGGAAAAATGTGACATAGAAGATTTACTAGTATTTATAAGTCATTGTTGAAATATAAATGACGGTAAAGAAGTTTGAAAAATATATAAGAAATATTATTTTATGTTTAACTAAAATTGTTTTATATATACATACACACATATATATTATATATAATATATATATACATACATGTATATGTGCATTTGTGTGTAATTATTATTTTATTTTTAAATGGATTTATACCACTTGGGATGGGAATGTTCCCCAAAGTGCTATACAGTATCTAACACAATTCCCAGTACCAGGCATGAGAAACCTCTTTTCATTGTTGATCAAGTGAGTCCAAGCAACTCCCAAAACAATAAAGGCTATTGCCATTGCCCTGATTGCCTCTCAGGATTTGAAGGTAGGTACCTATTGTTGAAGACTCCAAACTCTTGTACACAGGCTTTGAAGGAACTGAGCAATCTGGAATTGACTTGGGGGTGTCTCCTTATATTATTCAAATCTGCTATGAAATCTGCCAAAGAAGACTGTAAGGCTTGTCAACCACAGCAATGACTGAACAGGAAGGATAGTAGTGCAACAGTGTCACTTTATCTTACAAGTTAGCAGCAGCTACCTCATCACACTTAATGTCTGTGCATCAGGAGGGAATTCATGTCTGGTACTGTAAACCTAGCCACATACTTGTAGCTGGGGAGATCATAGACTATAAAGTGAACCTACCAGTGTCAGTTTCCTAAACCAATGTAATATTTGTTTTCTAAGTATCTATACATATACCCACAGATAAGTGAAGCGCTCACCCTTTATCAAAAATGTTTTTCCCTGGCACATGAAGAATATTACAGAATTTCACAACATGCCAACATGAAAACAATAAATGGCTATGGGGTGACTCGAATCCTAATATGACCCTTACAACTAAGGCCAAAGGAAAATCATGAAAGAAGGGGTAGAACATTCTAAGAGCCAAAGGTCTAGGATATCTGTTATGAGGTAGTGTCGCCAGGATATAACAGGGGAAATGCAACAAGGAACTTTCAATATTTTTGCCTAAAAAGACCAAAAGAATAACAACAACAGTTGACATGCCAACATGAACAATGGAAATTCCACGTAGTTTCACCTCTAAAGGAAGATCTATAGGAGCTCAATGGATGCTGAGAAGGAAAATCAGTTTCCTTCAAGGTCAAGCACTCACATTGGTTGTCCAATAGCCCTGGACACATGTACATATGAGCATAGCTAAATAGACTCAGTAGGCTATATATACATATGTGCACATACACACATTTACATATACATATAAATATAATAATTAAAGAAGAGGTGGTGAATTTGGGAGGGAGACACAGTAGAAGTTCAAGGAGGAGACAGAAGGGTGGAAGTGAAGCAGATGTGATGCTCATGTATCTGATACCTGAAAAATTAAAGTTATCAAATAAAAGTATGAAGAGTAAGTTGAGTGCATACATTTATGCAAAGAGCCTTTGTCCTGAAAATTTCAAGGACTCCTGTGGCTGCAGCAGACATGTGCCTTGCTATTTCAAAGGCAGTTGCATGGAAGCTCTGAGATAAACAATTATACAACAGATTGTTTTATTATCATAAAAATTAAATATATTTCTACAAAAATAAAAATACTATTAAAATGCAGAAAAACTAAAAAGAAGCACTCAGAACTGACTGAAATATTGTCTTCAATACAGACATTCTGAATTCTGTTATCCAGAATACTACCTAATCTTACATTATATTATTTCATATGATATAACTACAGGTAGTTATTTCAATTTTCTATGTCTCAATTTGCTTATTAATAATTATGCAACTAAATTTGTGATTATGCTAAACAGAGGTGGTAAAAATTAAGCAGTTTGCCAAGGTTAAGTTGCTGGCACTTGCCAGCACAGTCTGTGGTGTTTCAAGTGTCCAAGAAAGGACAGTGAAAACTTCTGAGTGATATCGCAGAGAAGTAATTAATAATGAATCATCTATGCACACATCCATACATTTGATCATTAAAAACATTGTTATTGTATACTCCAGATGAGCTCACAAGATATTACGTGTGGTGGGATACAATGATGAGCAGGCAGGGGGCAGCGCTTGGCCTTGTCAATTTTATAGGCTGGTTGAAGAGTAATTAGGATTCTTTGGGTTTATAAGATGCTGATAACTGATATGAAGAAAGTACATAGTTCTAATAGGATAGTATAAAAGACATGGATATAATCTTGAGGAAAAGAGACAAGTCTCATTTCTGAGGAGGTGACATTTGAGTATGGATATAGAGAGGGAGGCTTACTAAGCTGATGCCAAAGGGAGAAGTCACTATATATAAAAACATATTCATCATAGAGTTTTAAATTTTTTGATATATGAGACTTTAAGCATTAAAGACAGTTGTGATAAATGTTTTACAGAAAAAGATGCATTATCAACTCCATTGTAAATTAGTTTGAATCATCTGTTATCTAAGATTGTCTAAATTACTGTGGCCCTTCATTTATGCGAATACTGAGTATTGAACACGATTAAAATCAATGAATCATGTCTTTCCCTGGCTCTATACAGCTCCTAACACACAGTCAACAATAACCAATCTGTTTCTTTCAGTGCCCAATTACACTTTGATGGAGATTAAGAGTCACACAGCAACATTCTCTATAGAAATAGGAATGGATTTGTTCAAACAGAACCACTTATTCACCACTAAAAATAAAAAAAAAATGTGTTAGAGACATGAAGTGATTACAGGTTGCTGAATAGCAGAATTGCATTCAATCTGAGCTGGTACTCTTAGCCTTTAACTTTTTAGGCTAGGATCAAAAGCCATAATTTATCCAAGAAATAATAGCTGGTTAAGAGATGCTAGTATCTCCTAGATTTTCAATTCTAACATTTCAGTGATGTTAAGGATTCCTAAAATCTTGTTTCACATTTGTACAAGAAACAAAATCTAACCTGTTCTGTCTTTCTAATTTTTTTCTTAAATTGTTTGAAGAATGAAAATTTGAGGACCCAGGAAAATTCAAAGAAACATGGAAATTGTGATATATTATTTTGTTACTGAGGATGAGTGGGAAACAAATGGAGACCTGAACAGCTGGGCCAGTAATGTAAACACAGAGAATCCTACAAAGCTGAGTTTAGAACTACAGTAAGGTGAAGATGCTAATGTATTGCACAGGTATTGATAGACCATTTCCAACTCATTAAGTGTCATAGGTGACCGATTAAGGTGAGCTCTTATTTCATTCGTCCATAGCCTCTGCTTAAGTTCCAATGCAAACCATTTTTACTTCATTAACCTTTGACAAGCAGTCCATTTTATGTCATTTCAGAAATTAATTGAGTTGTGCTCGCAGAATCTGTAAGAACAGACTATGTTAAAATCAAAACACATGAAGCTACTTTACAGTTTTTCTATACATAGATTATTATGATTATAATAATATCCTCCTGACCTGTGAACGTGTCATCATCCCTGGGTGAACCTGACTACTGAGGGCTTTACATTACTGGGCAGGTTCTTTCACTCAACACTTTGTTTGGACCTTTGCATTCCTATTGTCCTGAGATACTCTCTACCACAGCATGTTTGACTAGGGCTGAATTAACATGATTTATTGCTATTTGAGTAAGTTTGCATCATCTTGCAGCTGTGAAAGCACTGCACATAAAACAGACACTTGTCTCATGATGAAAAATTAAAGTAATGAAATATGGATCACAAAAATAAGAACTAGATATGTGTGACTGTATCTATTTACAGTTTTAAATAGTTTTGTGTGTCGTTTCAAGCGTGTCTAATTTGAATATTTTTGCTCAAGTATTAAGAAACGTTGTGTATAAACCTCTCAGTCTTTTAATATGTGATCACTCAGTAATGAAATATCTCCTTCTATCATTCTAGTCATTATATGTAACTCCCATATTATTCAAGAGTCTTGTACCAAGTACCGAATTAACAAAATTTCATGCAGGATTTTATCCAGGGAAATCTATATTAATACTCCCATCTCTGCTTCTGTTGCATAAGACCCTTAGTACTGAGTCTTAAATGCCACAGTATATTTAGGCAGCTTCTGTTTTATGAAAAGTCTGACATAAAAAATGACTGGTATTCAACAAGTTATAGCTGAGAATAGTCCTCCAAAATGATATATCTCACAGTGCATACATGCAATTCACAGTATATATGGTAATTTTCCTCTAACAAGACTTTTAGAATTATGAGATGACCCCGTTGTCAAGCAATTTATCAGCTAGTTTGCCTGAATGTGAAATACAAAGATCTCCTTTAAAATACTGGCCTCAAACATACTCTGTTACATTATGACATTACATTTGAAATTGCCTTTCCCTTTCTGTTAGATTTGGAAGTGGAGCTGTGGTCATGTGGATGCTGGTGAGGGAGTCTTGGTGCTTGAAAAAAGTGGCACAATCTGTAGTAAGTGTTCATCAATGTCCCACAACATGAAGCAAACAAGGTCAAAACTTAATGTTTTTCCTTTCCTAGGCACTTGCTTCCCAGAGTTTGTTTACTCCACTTCCTAACAGCACATTTCAGTCATCAATATTAATTGATGCTTTGTTTGCATCATTCTAACGTGTACTTTTTAAAGCAAAGGATAATCAGACTACAACCCACAGCTCCAGAGAAGTTAGGAAATAAGGAGGACCCTAAGAGGGACGTACAGATCACCTTGGGAAGGAGAGACAGAGGCAATCTCCGTGCATAAACTGTGGACAGGGGTGGCAACAGAGGGGAGGGGATGGGGGCTGAGAACATGAGGGAACAGGATAGTCGAGCTTGGGGAGGGATGGAGTGGGACAGCAATGAAAGAGATATCTTGATAGAAGGAGACATTATGGGGTAAGGGAGAAACCCAGTACTAGGGAAATTCCCAGGAATCCATAATGATGACCCCATATTAAACTACTAGTGATAGTGGTGAGGGTGCCTGAATTGGACTACGCTGATAATCAGACTGGTGACTACCCTAACTGTCATCACAGAGCCTTCATCCAGTAACTGATGGAAGCAGATGCAGAGATCCACAACCAAGCCCCAGGCCGAGCTCCCAGAGTACAGTTGAAGAGAGGGAAGAGGGATTATATGAGCAAGGGGGGTCAAGATCATGATGAGGAGATCTACAGAGACAACTGAACCAAGCTCATAGGAACTCAAGAACTTTAGACTAACAGCTGTGGAACCTACACAGGACTGGACTAGACCTTCTGCATACGGGAGACAGTTGTGTAGCTGGTTCTGTTTGAGGGGCCCCTGGTAGTGTGATCAAGACCTATCCCTGGTGCATGACCTGGCTTTCTGGATCCCATTACCTATGATCTAACATTTTGCACACCCTTGAGGCAAGGGTGAGGGGTTGGGTCCTACCTCAACTGACTGTACCAGGCTTTGATGTCTCTCCACAGGAGAACTTACCCTTTTGGAGGAGGGGATGAGGAGTGGGGTGGGGGGCAAGGTTGGGAATGGGGAGCAGGAGGAGGAATGAGAGGGGGATCTGTGGTTGTTATGTAAAATGAATAAAATCTTTTAAAATAAATTAAAAAAGAAGAAATATGTTACCCCAGCATTTGAGAGGCAAAGATGAGAGGATCTATGTGAGTTCAAGGCCAGCCTAGTGTACAAATTGAGTTCCAGGAAAAAAATAAAAATGAAACAAATAAAAATTCTACTATCTCCTGTCCTCTACTCTCTAATAGTCCTCTTTAATCTCATCAAGGTCTTCATGAAGCAGAAAGATTTGGAAGGAAAGGGGATATGAGTAAAACCTTCTAGGGACATTCTAAAGTCATTAGAGTCACATAAATATTTTTAAAATTTTGTATTTATCATTGTGTGTATACATATAATGTGCATAATGTGGGGCACACATGTATGGAGGTCAAAAGACCACTTTGGGAGTTAGTTCTCACGTGCTATCTTTTTTTGTAAAAATATTTTTTATTATTAAGAACTTTTCTATTCATTTTACATACCTACCACAGATCCCCACCTCCTCTTTCTTCCTGCTCCCCGCAGGCTTCCCCCCAACCCAGCCTCCCATTCCCACCTCCTCCAATTCAAGGTCTCCCACAGGGAGTCAGCAGAGCCTGGTACATTCAGTTGAGACAGGTCCAAGCCCCTCCACCCTGCACCAAGACTGCGCAAGGTGTCACACCCTAGGCACTGGGCTCCAAATTGCCTGCTCATGCACCAAGGATGGATCCCAATTCCCCTGCACACCCCACACAACCAGTTCAAGCTAAACAACTGTCTTGCATCTCCAGAGGGCTTAGTCCAGTTTGAACTCACCTGCCATCTTTACAAGGGATGGAAATTAGGTTGCCAAGCAAGGGGGGCAAGCTCTTTCATTAACTGTGTCATCTTACTGGCTGTGGATATTCTTTGTGCCAAAATATCACTTAAATTAGCCATTACTTTTTAATGGGTAGAAAAGTAAGTTTTGCTACCATATTAGAAAATATGATTTGGTAAATTAATTCCTATATTACTCTGAAAAGTCCTCCCAACACACACACACACACACACACACACACACACACACACCACCACCACCACCACCACCACCAAACATACTAAAATTAAATAAATTATTATATAGTGGTATTCTATTTGTACTGAAATGTGATTTTATTTGTATGTTAATAAATAAAGTTGCCTAGGGGTCAGAGCTATTAGCAAGCCATAGCGAAAGCCAGGGCGGTGATGGTGCACGTCTTTAATCCCAGCACTTGGTAAGCAGAACTAGGTAGATCTCTGTGTGTTCAAGGATACAGCCAGCATTGGAGACACACGCCCTTAATCTCAATACCAACCATAGAAGACATGGAGGTCTGTACAGAGAGGCAGTGACGAGGCAGTCACATAGTTGGGTTTACAACCAATGAGAAGGCAGAACAGAACTCTTATTTAAAGGCGAACGCACAGGAAGTAGTCTTTTTCGGAGAGGTCTCTTGGCGGGAGAGGCTAGCTGGCAGAAAGCGGTAAGACTCTTAGCTCTGACCTCTTGGGCTTTCATCTTTACATTGGCTCTGTGTTTCTTATTTAATAAGGCAGTTGGTTACATCTACATTATTAGGATTCTTCCAAAGGGTCAACACCTAGGGTATTTTCAGTCTCACTTAAACTGAGAACTTATCAATGAAACTGAAAGAATATTTTGAACTTCCAGGTTGCATTATAACCTCACCCTCTTGGGTCTAAAACTACCTAATTTGTGATTATAATTCCCACTCTCTTCCTATACATATAGATACTAATATATCCAAACAGTAGTATTGGTGAGCATCCATTAATATTATATACTGGTAGTGTCATCTTTATGAATGTTTTACAACTCTCGAATTGCTACCTTTGTACTGGTCATCTAATGACAGGTCATTAACACACAATTATCTACCACCTCTCCATCCAAAGTGTCAATGAACATTGAACTTGCTAAGCATTTGAAATTCTCTCACTGTTGACTATTAAAATCTGTTGACTATGTATGTATACACTTTTATTAGTAAAACATGAAAGTTGTATACTTCTGGTTCAACGTCCCAAATTCCACAGATGTTTTTCTGTTCCTTTTAAATATCATTTTCATAACTGATGACTTTTGACAGATGTATGTCATCAGCCACATTCACTTCCTGTGTTCATTTAGAATTTGTCAATAGAGATTGTTCTTAAGTTATATAACTCTCAGCTACAGAGTTACAATATTTATTGTATTTTGTTCAGCAGCTATTTGGTCTATAGTTTGTGTTAGGCAAGTAATTTAGTGTATCTTGCAGGGCATATTGCTAGCAAGTAACAAGAGAACACAGGTGAAATATGAAGCTTCAAGTAAGTTGACATGATATTCTCCTTTGTCACTCTATATCTTAGTGTCATTTTTACTGTGGGATGGGAAATTCACCCAACAATTCCTGTAGAAAGGAGAGAAGACATCAACAGGATGTGTGCTTTGTGCTTGCTAGCATCATGAATGTGCTGCAGGACCCTGCTTCTGAACCTAGGACTTATCACTTGATAGAAATTCACTAATTTCATTTATCAAATTTACTTACTACATATACACTTTCTTATAGAAAGTTTACAAAAAACCCCTTATTTTATTAGAAAAAGTCATTCAGAATGCAAGATTCATAGAATTATCTATATTTACCATTTACATCTATTGTGTAAAATTCATTTTGGTTAAGTAAATTTTGGAAAACTATGTCTGTGTGAATATTCCATCGGTATGTGTACTTTTATTTTGGTTTTTCAAGACAGGATTTCTCTGTGTAGTTTTGGTACCTGTCCTGGATCTCCCTCTGTAGACCAGGCTGGCCTCGAACTCACAGAGATCCACCTGGCTCTGCCTCCCGAGTGCTAGGCTTTAAGGCGTGCGCCACCACTACCCGGCATATGTACTTTTATAATCATTAAATTTGAGCCATTAGAAACACTGACATGAAGGCTCCAGATCTTGGCACTGAGTAAAGTATTTTATGTAATGTATTTCCTTAGGATGTTGGCAAAGAGAAAAAGACAAAACTGCTCTTCCAAAAAAGGTTTGGGCAATAAAATACACATGTGGACTATTGTATTCTTAAAATACATTTTCTATCATTGTGTTTCATAAACTCGGAGAATACATAGGCCACTATTGTATGTACCACATTTTGAAGAATATTCCTATAATACTGCCAATATACAAAGAACAGAGAATGGAGGGAAGACTTTTCTGTATGGACTGTTTTGACACTGTATATTTGATTTTATAAAACGTTGGGTGGTGGTAGCAATAGTACATTGTGTTTACCGTAGTATTAGAGACCATACTGAAATGTGCCCTGGATAGAATGGACTGAGCATTCAGAAAACTCCTACTGTCTAGTAGTCATATATATTCATATTCCAAATGATTAAGATGGTGTGTTGTTTTGATTGATTTTTAGTGTTGGAAAAGGGAACTGTGAATATTAAAAAGACAGTTATATTCCTGCTATTTGAGTGCTGTGTATTGTTTGTTAGTTTGCTGAAGTCAGTGTTAAATCTGCCTGACCACAGACCACTGAGGCTTCCTACAATCCCCTGACTATACTTGAGAAATAGAAGCACCAGAAAGTGAAACAGTGGATTATTTTTCTCACATGAGTTGTCAATTTTTAGTCATAGCAAAGGTCAATTTGATGGCCTAAACATAGAGGATCCCAGATGATTTTCCACACAGATGTTATACACTTGGCTTTATGCCAGATTTGCAAAATGGTAGTTGAAAAAGTTGGTTAATAACATTTAAATAATTAATGGATCTGTAGATATGTGTGTTTTAAGAATTCCCACATATATAATTCATTTCATATTTGAAACGTAACTTAATATTTACATTATACAGATAGCTTTAAAGCTCGTATATTCATAAAAATACCTTTTAAATGCATGTAAATGGGATGGACAGATGGTGCACTGGATACTGCATTTGTTATGCAACTGTGAGGACTGGAGTTCAAAGTATTCACAGAAATCCAGGCATGATGGTAGTACCAAGAGATTAGAGGCCGAAGCAGGAGAATCCTGAGAAGCTCACTGGCCAGCTAAACCAGTGTTTTCAGCAGCAAAGTATAAAGGAGACCCTGGTCTCAAATGAGGTGAAATGTAAGGATCTACACTGAAGGTTGTCTTCTGACTTCCATATGTGAGCCATGGTATATATGTGGCCACACTCATGCACTTAGATGTACATACACAAATATACATGGATGCATGTACATACTCCATACACAGACACAGATCTAAAAATTCAGATTTTTATCCGAGCAGGGGTGAAGCACACCTTTAGTCCCAGCCCTCAGGAAGCAGAAGCCAGTGGATCTCTGAGTTCCAGTCCAGCATGGTCTACAAAGAGAGCTCCAGGACAGCTAGAGTTACACAGAGAAGCCCTGCCTCAAAAACCAAAAACAACAACAACAAATTCAGATTTATTTCCCCTTCCCTGGGAAAATAATTTGTGTGAACTGAGGTCAGGTGGGAATGGGAAAAGAAAAGATCAGTAGGAGACAGGAGGGTGGAGGGAAAGAGTATGGACAGAGAAGACTGGAATTGGTGGGCATTTAGGGAGTGATATGGAATCCTAATGCTGTGGAAACTCCCTGGAATCTATAAGGGTTAGACTAGCAAGGACTCCTAGTAACAGGGTACATGGAGTCTGCACTAGCCATCTTCGGTAACCAGGCAAGGCTTCCAGTGGTGGGAATGGGACACCAAAAGAGTCACACAACCTTCGACCTATAGTGTGCCCTGCCTGCAAAATGTACTGAGGTGATGGTGGTGCCGAACTTCTAGGAGTGGCCAAGAAATGACTGGTCTAACTTGAGGCCCAAGCACCTAGAGCGAGCCAATGCCCAATACTACCAGGATGACCAGGAACTGGAAGCTGAATAGACCAGAGACATAGCATAGGATTGAACCAAACAGCTGGACAAAAGAAAAATAGAAAAAAAAACCTAATAATATTCTGCTATACTCATAGATCAGTTCCCAGCCCAATTGTTATCAAGGAGGCTTTATTCAGCTACTGATGGAAGCAGATAGATGTAGAGACTCGCATCCAAAGTTTGCAGAACCCTGGGGAAGAGGGGGCTTAGAAGGACTTTAGGAGCCAGAGGGGTCAAGGACACCAGGAGAACACAGCCCACAGAATCCATTATGTGGGGTTCACAGGAGCTCACAGACTGAAGCAACAATCAAAGAGCTTGCATGGATCAGGACCAGGTCCTCTGCCTATATATGATGGCTTTTCAGCTTGGTGTTCTTGTGGGACTCCTAAAGGTGGGAGTCAGGGGCTGTCTCTGGTTGTTTTCCCTGTTTGGGGTCCCTTTTCCTCCTACTGTGTTGCCTGGTCCAGCCTTGTTATGAGTATTTGTGCCTAGTCTTACTGTAACTTACGTTGTGCTTGGTTCATATCCCTGGTAGGCCTGCTGTTTTCTGAAGGGAAATGGTATAGGAGTAAATCTGGGAGAAAGAGGGAATAGAAGAGGTCCTGGGAAGAGTGGGGGGAGGGGAAGCTGCAGTAGGGATGTATTGTTTGAGAGAATAATGGAAAAAAAAACTGTTTGGGGCTGGAGAGATTCCTCAGCACTAAAAAGACTTCTCTGATTTTCCAGAGGATCCAGGTCCAATTCCCAGCACCCTCACGGCAGCTCTCAAGAGTCTATAGCTTCAGGGCCAGGGGATCTGGTGTGTTTCTAGATTCTTCAGGCACTTCATTTATGAGGTGCACAGACATACATAAAGGCAAACACTCATACAAACAAAAATGAAGGTTAAAAAAACTATGTTAAATATCATCAATCCTTGGACATTTTACATTTAATTGGAGGAGATATAAATATACGACTATGCTGTAACAATTGCAGTTTCAAAACAGTAGAGCAAACATACCAAATCAGAGGAGGACAAAAGTGAGATAGTGGGATGGAGGTGTGTTGGGTGCTTTTCTGCAGGCCCAATGGCTCACATTAAATCCTCCTGCACTACAGACGCCACCTGGCAGAACATTCATGGTGTCTGTACATTGCATCTTCCTCGGTTTGACTTGATTCATCTAGAATATACTAAAACTTTAAGAAATCTTTCTAGAATTTTCCTTTCTAGAATACACAAATTTTCCTTGGATGCATGCCTTCATTACAAATGATGCTATTATATGGAACAAATGCATGTGTCCATTCGTCTAACTTTATAATTTTGTTACTATTTGTGGGAAGGCTGAGAGCTTCTCTGGGTTCTTGTCAAAGGTAATAGTACGAATACACACATCACAAAACTGTGAACATTGAATTTACTAATACATACAAAGTGGGTTGAGCAGAGCTTGTTGCCTAGTGATTACTATACAATTAGTTGTCACAACAACATCCCTAGATTATTTGTGACCATAAGGATGAGAGTGTTTCAAAATAATTCAAAAAATATAAATTATGCACAAAACACTCAGGTACAGTAAATTCAAGGAGGAAAATAATAAAATTAAAATGTCTTGTAGCCTAGCAGAGGCCTATGAGGTGACAGGGTTTTCTCTGCCGAATCAGAGGTCAGTATTCAGTGCTTAGCTGTGTTAAGAAAAGGCAGATAATTATGTGGTGAAATGAGAAAGATAATCCCCAGATGAACCACTGACAGCACTACTGATTAAACTGACACAAATACAATAATAATCCATTTCCAGAATCTGTATAGTCCACAGCTCCCACTGCCATGCTGAAGATTTGGCTGAGAGAAATATACCCTGGTTAGAAAGCCAATATGCAGGCTGTAATGCAGCTCAGCACAAAATTACTTGTATAGTGAATCCTACCTCCTCAAACATATGTATGTACACGATGTTCATGTTTGGTGCTCCCTCAGGGGCCAAAAGAGAGAGTTATAACCCCTGAAGTTACAGATGGTTGTAAGTCACCATGCGGATACAAGGAACTATACCCACAATATCTACAAGATCAGAAAATGAGCTTAACCACTGAGTCATCTCTTCAACTCATCAATGTAGGGAATGCTCAAAAAGTTCAAAGTGGATCTACATTAAGACACAGCTATAGCACTTTTTGTCATATAACCAAAGGACTCCATATCCTACTTCACAGATACTTGCTCAACCATGTCCATTTTTCACACTATTCACAACAGCTAGGTAATGAGAATACCTAGATGTCTTCAACTGCACAATATTATTCAGCTGTCAAAAAAATAAAGCAAAAATTTCATGAAATGAATGGACATAGAAAATTTTGTACTGAAAAAACATCCTAGATCCAGGAAGAAAAATACCACTGGTTCTTTCTTATTTGTGGAGTCTAGATATGAATCTTTAGAATTGAGTATATAACCTGGAGTAATGATAGAAACCAGGAAACTGAAAAGGGACCCTGAGCAGAATGGTGAGAAAGAGTTCTGGGAAGCAGACAGGAGGACATAGGTACTGTAAATGGGGAAACAAGAAAATAGTAAGAGAGGACTTTATCTGAAAAGGGGTTAGGAGAGCAACACTGAGGGAGATGGAGGAATACGATGAATAATACTAAAGATGTTTGAAAATGCCAATTATATTATTTAATGTTTCTTAAAATAAAATGTAATGTGTGTGTATATGTATGTGTATACATATATAAATGATGGACATCAAGTTACACATTTGGCTGATAATGCTTCTTATAAGAACTGAATATTATTTAACAACAACAACATCAAAAAAGTATTAAGCATGATAAACCTGTTGGAATTCGTGGCCACTCCCCAGCTGCATGGCAGCTCATGCGCTGTTTAGATGTTTAGTCATTCCAGGGCTTTACATCCTACGTAATCCATGCTCTGTATGGTCATGTAATTTGCGCACAGTGTGATCATGTCGTTTGTGTGATTATACAATCTATGCATGTGCATGGTATAGCTCCATAAGCCCATATGCGCATATGCAGGGGAATGCACAAAAAGCAGATCACAGACTCATCCCCTTTTTCTTCTTCAGCCCCTCTCTCTGCACATGTCTTCCACAGGCCTGATCACATTCTCTTCTGTCCCTCTCTTCTCCTAATAAAACTCTGATAGTGGGTTTTGTCGTGGCTCGTGGTTTTTCTTGCATGGTAACATCACCGCTTAATGAATAACATTGCGCCACAGCATTAAACCCAACAAAACCTCCAGTCAAGTCTTTGGTCATAGGAGCAACAAACAACATAGGATACTCCTTTGCCCTTGGTTGCCACTCAGAACTAGAAGGTAAGACCATATATCTGAAGACACCATTCACTTAGGACACAGGACTTGGAGTGTTCTAGTTGGATCTGACCTGGAAACCTCCTCAAGTGGACTAGCTTTTATAGCATGCAATAGTGCTGTAAAGCTGCCAAGAGAGAAAATTAAGAGTCCTGCTCATTTGTAAAGCCTATAAACCACAACAATGGACAGAAAGGCAGATATACCCAAGGGTTTAAAGGTTACACGTACATCTCAGGGGTAACTGGTAGTCACATAATTGAACTTAAAGCCCACACAATATCAAAGAATCCATGTCTGGTACAGTACAGCTAACCAGTTACATGTGGACTGAGATCATGGACTCTGGAGAACTTGCTACAGCCATGTTCCTAAAACAGTTCCTAATTACATTCTGAATATCTTTTCCTATATCTGCAGATAAGTGTAGCTCAAATTCTGCATAAAAGAAGCTATTTTTAGGCAGCAAATGGAGACCATCACAGAAATTCACAACTGAACAAAATGACAACAATTGACCATAAAATACCAACCCTAAATGATAAATCTACAACACAACCCCTATATCTACAGCTCAGGAAATTTTACAGAAAGAATGGACCTTTCCTATGATACAGTATTATCTATATATGATAGTGAATTATACCCATGAAATCTTCATAATGTAGTTGAATAAACAAGACTTTTATAATGAAAACACCACTATAAGTGCCATTAAGGATGGGGGATATCTCATAGGGACTCACATCTAGATGAAGAGCTATTCACAATTAATGGCTGCTAAGGGAGGGGAATTAGTCTTCTAAAGGGACACACCTACAATAGGTTTCCCAATCCTGTGTGGGATATATATATATATATATATATATATATATATATATATATATATATAAATGAGAGAGAGATTGTAAATTTGAGGTATGGAGGCATGTGAGAAATTGGAGGGGGAGGAAATGATGCAAATATAGTACTTATGTCTGAAATGCTCCCACCAAAGGCTAATAAAATAAATGTTAAAAAGCATTTAACATGTAAGAAATCTACAAATAAAAACCTAAAATAATGGTAAGATAGAGGTTGAATATAAGAATTTAAAATTGATTTATCATCATCAGAATATCATATATTTGCCCCAAAATTCCTCAAACAGAAAAAGTAACCATTCTTAATAACTGAAAAGTAGAATTAATATAACAATGGTAAACTTTGTTGAGAATCCAGATAACAAATACTATGTTAGCTCTATTACTTATTGTTACAATCTCCACAGGTGGGATATATTATAATTTCATTAATCAATGAAGCATATTATAAGTATCTAAAATCATATATGCTTTTGTTAGAGTTTCTCTTATTTATAAAATTTCTGCATCAAAATGTGATTAACTATTAGTAAAGTATTTTTGTACTATAGTCAATAGCAGACAGGATTATATCTGATAATTTTATAAAATACAATGTATTTCATTGATTTCCTACCATCCATACAGTACCCATTGTCTTAAGAAAAGTACAAACACATATACATATCAACAAGCACTTTGATGAGAATACACATTGTCTACCACATGAAGAGGGCAATGACAACCACTTTCAATTTGAAAGGTTTTAGTAACACAAGGACATCTATGATTACAAGAAAATATTTATTAGGGATGTATCATTGAATAAAGTGATCCAATAATTTGTTTTTGTTTTTGATCTTCATTAAGGTAAATATTCCTGACATATATTATTTGTTTTATACATAATTACTATGTTAAAGATTTATACCTTCCAAGGTTAGGTTGGCATATAGCATAGAATCATTATTGCTAAATTCAAAACTGACATGAAATTATACTGTTTTTGCTTTAATTCTATTATTGAAATGCATTATAATAATATAAGATATATGTATGTAGATGAGAGACACTAATATAGGCTCTACTATAACATGACTAAATAGTACTAAGTAAAAGAGTATTTTTCCTGAAAAGTACAAATTCTTAGGTTCATTTATATAGTCAGACCATCATTAATTCTTAAACATTCTTTCTTTAGCCATCTTTTCCATAGAAATCATAGTAATAGGTAAATGCAAAATCCAGTATTATGCGAATGAGCATAATCATATGCCTGTAGATTTTTTACTTTTGACTTTTAATCAGTTATACCCATAATATATGATTAAAATTCTAGTAGTAAAATGTTTGCTATCAAAAGTTGAGACCCTTCTCTTCTCTATCCTGCTAATTTTTTTCTAAGTGATAAATATTATTACATCTTTAAACTACCTTTCCTCCAATATTTTCCTTGTTATGTTTTGGTAATAAGTATATATGAGACCTACATATACCTTTGATATTTTTTAAATGTGAGAGAACACTAACATTAAAACACGCATAAAGTTTTCAGTAATGAGAAGGATTTGGTTAAATTATTGTTTCCTTAGTTTGGAGGAGCATGAAGAAAGCAATGAAGCAGTATTAACTAGCACCATAACAGGTCGACATAAATCTCCAAAATATGTGTTTTCATAATTAAAAATAATTGCATGTGCTGCAGCATACTAAATTCTGCAGTATAATTAAACATACTTAAATATATTAACTCTATAAGTAATTTACATAAATTATTCTGCTTAACAATTTCAGTGTACACTGGGGGATATTATGATCTTTATCAATGTGCTATACCATTAACTGAATGGATAACGGTATGGCTTTAAAAGTTGAGATATAATTACAACCTCCATAAAGGCTCTGAACTGAGAGTATTATGGGTGACTGGAATGATCTGCTGAACTGCAGGGGGAATTGCATTTGTTGATTTGAATATTGCAATCGAGCATTGATACTGTGTTTTTTTTGCCAAATACCAGCATTGGGCTCCTTTTCTCAATGTTCCTTTCCATATTTATTAGCTCATATTGCTAGACTTTTCTTCTGAAAAATGGTGATGCAACTATATAGTTCTATTCATAGCTGTAACTCATCCAAGTTGAAAACATAAACATTTTATTTTGTGTGATATATATTAGTATAATAAAACTAGGAATTAGACACTGAACTCCTTCTTGATTCAACATGTGTTTTCAGTGTAGTCTACAAGAAGTCATGGGGTAAGGGAAGGACAGTTACCATTCTAGCCAATTTGATTAAACTTTCATCAAAGAATTGCAACCTTGATTTTAATTCTGAGTTTAGTCATTAAGAAGGCAATAATAGCATGGGAGTAATTCTCTACTAATTACATATCTGACAAAGGGTTATATACCTAGAATATACAACCCCCCTGAAAAAAAAATCCCTGAACATCACGAAAGCAAATAAATAAACCAATTAAAAGTGGGATAAAGAATGAAAGGGATTTCTCAAAATGTGAAACTCAAATGGCAGAGGAAACTTAAAAATGTTCAATATCTTAGCCATCAGGAAAATGAAAATTAAAACTACTTTGAGATTTCACCTTAATCTAGAAAAAATGGCCAGAATGAACTAAACAAATGATGATAGATATTGGCGCAGATGCGGAGAAAGAGGAACATCTACTCTCTTGTTGTTGACAGGAGTACAAACCAGTACAACCACCATGGAAATCAATGTGGAGATTTCTCAAAAAGCTGAGACTGATTCTACCACAAGATCCAGCTATACCACTCTTGGTTGTGTACCCAAAGGACTCTACATCCTATTGTAGAGACACTTGCTCTTCCATGTTTACTGCTGCTGTATTTTTTTTTTTTTTTGGTTTTTTGAGACAGGGTTTCTCTGTGTAGCTTTGGTGCCTTTCCTGGAACTCAGTCTGTAGCCCAGCAGGCTGGCCTCGAACTCACTGAGATCCACCTGCCTCTGCCTCCAGAGTGCTGGGATTAAAGACATGAGCCACTACTGCCCAGCTAGGTTAAGTTTTAGACATGTGTATTTCAATCCAAACGACAACAGATTTTAGATATCTACTAAGGGACCATTGGAGAGGAGAGAATCACCAAAGGAAGGGGAAATAAAGTGTAGCGTTATAGGTAAACAAATAGGAAACTTGAATACAAAGGTTAAATAGGCAGGGTTATTAGGAAGGCAGGGCAGAAGAGGTCATATGAAGGTAGATAACACATATGACAGGTGTTTTGAAAAGGCGCATGATAACCCACTACTGGAGAAATTTCCTAAAATATATAAATATATGAAAGGTACTTAAATGAAGTTACCACATGATGGGGGAGACAATTCTCAAACTAGACATCTTATGCCACCAAGAAAAATCTCCAGTGCCAGGAATGAGTTATATCTTATTGAATTGTTGGTCAAACAGGTCTCATAATCTCTCCCAAACATCATGGGCTACTGACAAAGATATTGGTTGCTCTCCACAATCTGATGGCAAGACCATATTGCTGAGGACAACATTTATTTATGTCTTTGGACACAAAAAAATTGAGCTCACAAACCACTAGAAATTTCACTCCTGTTCAGGGTAGTGGAAGGAACTCTGCATACAATCCTGAAGAAAGACAATCATAAATATTACCCAGGGACAAACAATAGAAACCTGTATAAAAGATACATTGGTGCAATAGTTACACAAATGTTATGGAAGTAACTAACCACTTTCTGAATAGATTTTAACATTCAATCCATGAGAAGGGACCCATACCAGGCACCATTGAAGTTTCAAGAGTCTGAGATTAGAAAGGTGATAGGCCGTGGGAAAATCTCCTCCTATTATACTGCTAAAAGAACACAGTATTGAAATTACTCCAAATGACATATTGCTATACCCATAAACCAATACCTTTCTCAACTAACAGCAGAAGAACTTCTTGCAGTAAATGGGTACTGACACAGAGGCACACAACTGGACAATGTTCAGAGAGAGAGAGACTTTGGGAACATGCAATCCGAAATGGGATCACTTCATCAAACCTCCACATCCTCAAGTCTCAAGGATCTATGCCGAAGATACAACTGAAAGACTATGTATCCAGGTAGTGGATGACTACAGGGAAACAGTCTTCCAGATACAATAGGACTAATAAAAAAAAATGAACTCACAGAGACTATGATAGCACACACAAGACCTATACAGTTGCAAGCCAGACAAAGTCTCTGCCTTGAGAATTTTTGAGAGAGAGAGAGAGAGAGAGAGAGAGAGAGAGAGAGAGAGAGAGAG
>CABHPR010147345.1:21971-33138 GCA_902168415.1 Peromyscus melanophrys
GAGAGAGAGAGAGAGAGAGAGAGAGAGAGAGAGAGAGAGAGAGAGAGAGAGAGAAAGACACAGAGAAAGAAAGAAAAAAGGTGCATAGAGAGGAGTTGGTGGAGTAAAGAATATGATCAAGTATATTATATGAAATATCTATATAATAATAAGATAAAAAATAGGATATTTGTCTATTGATTCCTTTTTCAAAAATATGAGAGCCGGGCGGTGGTGGCGCATGCCTTTAATCCCAGCACTCGGGAGGCAGAGGCAGGCGGATCTTTGTGAGTTCGAGGCCAGCCTGGGCTACCAAGTGAGTTCCAGGAAAGGCGCAAAGCTACACAGAGAAACCCTGTCTCGAAAAACCAAAAAAAAAAAAAAAAAAAAAATGAGAAAATGCCATTGTTTCACAGTTTTAAAATTCTACTTGATGCTCAGCTTAACACAGGTTAAATGCGTTCACCCTGTGTTTTCTACCCATTATGGAAGAGTACATCTTGAAATCTTTGGAAATCTTCACCATGTACTCAGAATGAGGATACAAATCTCTCTAGTGTCACCAAAATAGTTTGACCTTGCAGACAATATTTTGTGAACTGATAGAGTAAAAAAGGTCAAATTTTCTTACATGAAATGCTGGGCTTTCAGAGACAGCATGAACAGTTAGAGTCCAGTTTAGCACACCTGAGGGACTTGGAGGACTAGTCCTGAAAAAGCTGAGCTCACAGGCATCTGTATAGCATATAATCTGCCTTCTATTATTCATTTCCTTCTTGATTTCAAGCAAGAGCAGTTCAGGAACCAGTTTTCTAAGAGTGTAGAGACTGAGTAAAATATGCAAGTTATTTTTTTTCTTTCCATTTAAGCAAAAAGTATAATAATAATAATAATAATAATAATAATAATAATAATAATAAACCCATAATGTTGAGATAACTTTACAGCAAGATTGCCAATCATTCTTGGTAAGTTTAGAATACTAATTGTACTATTTAAGTGGAAAGGAGTTCACAATTTAATTAAAACATATTGAGCACTTCAAAAGAACCAAGGTTACCAAGGATTGACTTTCTGTTCACATGTTAACAACCCTTAAGAACAGAAAGGTTTGGGGACAAGCAGGATTCAATGTAAATTTGATGGGCACACTTGTTTTTACTGTGTGGTGTAAAAATATTTAAATTATCTCATTATGCAAAACACAGTAAATGAATAAGCCTAATAAGTCACATTTTTTTCACATACCTTTAAGTTGAATACAATTAGGAGACACTAGTGTTCTCCAAGAGTATCTATTTGGCATCTACACAGCATAATAGAAAGGCTGCAGAATCTAGTAACAAATAGCTTTGTCATCGATTTTCCACATAAATCAAAGTGCATGCTATTTCTCTGCAATCAGATTTAGAGAAGAGAAATGTGCCACTAACATTTTATGTTAACTGAAACAGAATACAAGTAACAATCTCTGAAGCTCAAAAGATGCTTTTGCTATGCAGAAATTGCCTTGCATTCATAGACTCCAATGCCCTGATCTACATTGCATTGTGTTTCTCATTAATCACATGAAAGCTCCATGAACCTGAAAAGAGGAAAGGTTAGGATTTGAGTACACTTTGGAACAAGAATCTCTGTGAGAACTGAGGAATGGATGGCTCTAAGTAAGAATGTGCAACAAAGGAGTATACAGAAGATTTTCAAGGAGAATTTCACATGACTAGCTCTCTCAGAGAATATTCAAGTGATAATATCTATATTGTTCCCAACTATATTTTAAGAACTAAGAATAATAACTAGCAAATGATACATACTTAATAAACATGTATGAAATACACAGAAGCCCAATTAACACTTTTCATGTGTGTGATACTTAGAATAAAACCTATGATTTCATTCATGTGCCTCAAGTACTCTACACTGAGCTACATCTTTACTCCCCTTCTCACTTTTTATTTATTTACTTTTGAGACAGGGTCTTGCTGTATAGTTCTGACTTGCCTGGAACTCATTATGTAGATCAAGCTGTTCTGAACGCAAGGAGATCTGACTACTTCTACTTTCAGAGTCCTAATATAAGTGCATCTACCATCGTGCCCAGTTTAATATTTTCAGAATATATATTTTGATTTCCCAGTTTCTCCAAGACCCAAAATTCATGTTTTCTTCTCTCTTAAAATTAAACCAAATAAGGCCGGGCGTTGGTGGCGCACGCCTTTAATCCCAGCACGCGGGAGGCAGAGCCAGGCGGATCTCTGTGAGTTCGAGGTCAGCCTGGGCTACCAAGTGAGCTCCAGGAAAGGCGCAAAGCTACACAGAGAAACCCTGTCTCGAAAAACCAAAAAAAAAAAAAAAAAATTAAACCAAATAAAAAAGTGTACACACACACACACACACACACACACACACACACACACACACACACCACACACCAAAAACACTGTAGTCCATTTGTGTTGGCCATCTACTTCTAAGTATGAGACCTGCCCTGGAGTATGGCTGATATAGCAAGTATCACTCATTGAAGAAAACTGATTTTCCCTTTCCTTGCACCTATTAATTATAAACAACTTATTGGTTAGGGGTGAGGCTTTGTGCCCAATTTCAAGGGACCTACACATGGACAATGTGCTGAAATAAGAGACGTTGGAGCTCTCAGCCCTAAATGAGCGGTCTTTATAATATCCCTCCCCTCAAGGCTCAATATCTATAGAAAGACTACAAGAGCCACAGGTAGAGGATGACAGAGTTTATCGGATACAAAAGGACTGATAAACATTTGAACTCACAGTGACTGTGGCAGCAGGCCCAAGACCTGCACAAGTTTCACGTCTCAATTTTTATTCTGAGATAATATGATTCAGTTCTCGAGGCTTCCTTCACTCAATATACTCTCTACTCCAAGGTGGCCTTGAACTAGTGATCTTTCTGCCTTAGTCCACTGAGTATATGGGGTTATAAGCATGCACCATCACATCCAACTTATTAATTTACATGTATGAGGGGTGTTTATTTCAGAACGTAGAGCTACAGAATACGGTTGTCCGCTCTATTTTCACTCTTCAAGAACTCTACCTATTGCCCAATCACTACTGATTCCAAGTGTCCTTATTCAGTTATCCTCACACTTTACCATTTACAAAATCACTCATGAATCTTGTTACAAAGAACACTTTAATAAAGAGGGTCTTGTATGTGGCTTCAGACTTCACAGTTCCAAAGAGCTACAGATGAGCTAATGATCTAATACCATTGAACTAAGAATCGTTCTTTGAGTAGCTGTAGCTTATAAGTATCAGAAAGATATGAAATGTAAAATTACATAATTAAAATGGCATATCCCATAACAAATAAGTGACCATAAACACTATGCACAGCAGGATTTTGTTTTGCACAGTTCCCATTCTCACTTACACTGTTACATCATTTCAGGACAAACTGAAACATGCTACTTCTCATATTATGAGAATGACTGTCACAGGAGATGTTTTATTCCCAGAACTAGTTGCACACCCTGCTGCCTTTTAAAAATAAGTTTACGTTTTTTTAAAATCCCCAACTACCAAATTATTTCCTATGATCTTTCCTATGGATTAAAAACAAATATGCAGACACTTAAATGTTTCACTGGCAAGTCCTCCTCTAGTTAAGATTAGAGAAGACATGACTTCAGCCCATGGGAGAGAAGACCCCACACCTTGCCTGGGTAGTACACTAAAGCCTACCCTTTTGGCAGGGGCATAGGTGAGCTGGCCCTGAGGGCATGAGAGCAGGAGAGCTGACCCTGCCCCCTTCTGCCATGTGGTGGCATGGGTGAGAGAAAGATACACCCCACCAACCACCACCCATTCCCACCTGCAGCCGGCAGGAAAGCTGGCCTTTGCGGGCACAAGAGCAGGAGAACTGGCCTTGCACCTCACCAACTACATTCACCTATTCTTTGTAGAACTCTGGAATCTCAGAAATGTATTCCCTAATACTCATTGGGAATCTCTATTCACCTGTTTGAAATGTGAAGAGAAACCCATCAAAATCCCCACAAATTTCTTCCCCATGTATGTAGTACTATGTTGGCTAATGATATTTCTCTCTTCTCATTAATCTAATTAGGAACATCTGAGACACTTCAACATTGTCTTCTTTCTTTCTATAGTACATCAAGCTATATGTTAACCAATGTGTACTGTGCCTAAGGTGCACCTAGGTTAGCATGCATCAGTTCAATGTTTTCATCCCTGGATTTGCCTCCTAATGTATGGCCTTCCCTTCTCCATATAATCTTTGATAGCACCATTAAGCCTGTTTTAATAAAACACATACAACCATGTAATTTACTAGTTAAAATTCTTATATTTACTTTTGCTTCTAGATTGAAAACACAATAGTTAATGAATGTACAAAACCATTTCTAGTTTAACACTAGACTATTTCTGAACACAGCCTCAACTATTTCTTTCTCAAGATGCTGTATATACAGTTTTGTTCTGCCCAGAACAATCTTGTTCATGTTTTTTGTTTGACAGATTTTATTCATACTTAATGGTACTTTCTTACACAAGCAATACTTTCTTTGTCCCCAAACAAAACAGAGTATATAACTGTATATATCAAATACATTTCTGTGAGTCAATCCTGGCTGGGAGATTCTAGTAAGTGAGGAATCTTCTCATAGCTTTGGGCACACAAAAAGAATTCAGTAGCCTGGCGGTAGTGGTGCACGCCTTTAATCCCAGCGCTCAGGAGGCAGAGCCAGGTGGATCTCTGTGAGTTTGAGGCCAGCCTGGGCTACCAAGTGAGTTCCAGGAAAGGCACAAAAGCTACACAGAGAAACCCTGTCTCGAAAAACCAAAAAAAAAAAAAAATCAGTAAACATTTGCCAAATAAATAAATGAGAACACAATGTTTCTTAACCAATACTTTATGTTAAAAGTCATCAGAAGCTTGGAGTTGGGCCTCCCTGACATTTCAGTGCTGAGGAGATGAAAGAAGAAGGCTCAGAAGTTTGAAAACAGTCTGGGGTACAGTGTAAAATCTTGTCTCAAAACATCCATTGCATAAGTTTTAAGGCTTAAAGAACAGTTAAACACCTAAGTAATAATGTTTAAAATTATGACTACACTTTATCTTAGTACAGTTTGAATGATTTCCTCATTCTGGTTGGAAAATTTTGTATGTGTAGCAAGATAACAAACAGTAAGAGTAAGATGTATTAATGTTTTGACAAGAGCCACACATATCCTCTACTCTATTTCCATGGTCATGCATACTCAGAGAGGAGATGAAGTAAACACGAAGAATGGAGTAGACTGTTGACTGCTAAGAAAAAGGAATAATCATTTCTGTAGTGATCAGCATAGATTTTGTTATCAGAGATATGCTAGAAAGAAAGAAGAAAAAGGACCACTGCTGCAGTGTTCTGGTGGATGAAGGAGGCTCACCTTTGGTGAAACGCACTGGACTGATTCTAACACAAGACACTCTGATTTTGTTTGCTTTGTTACGTGTAATACATATGTTTCCTGCTATGATATCTTTATGGAAACAAATAGAAAGTAAAACATTAGGAAACAGTTAATTTTTACCACACTCTCATAAAATGTTACACACACTGTTTGGAAGCTCAAAGGTGAGAGTTATCTTCTTTTTTTCACCTCTAGGTGGGGCTGCTGCACCAGCTTGCCACTTGTACAAGTCTAACTAGGGAGCTCATGTAATTGTCCCCAGCAAAGCTAGGAACAGTGGAAAGATCACTGACTACAGGAAATAAAGCAAAACAAAAAGAAACCAAAAAAAACCCCAATATTTGTATTTAAGCATCTATAAAGATGCAAAGTAGAGAGCTGTGAGTAGAATAGCAGGTGCCTGTGGTTTATAGTAGAATGGCAGGTACCTGTAGTTTATATCAATAGTGCTTGATGTACAAAATTCTTGCATTTTATAATTTTAAAAAAATTTTTACAGATAGAATAATGGAAAATTAAAGAAAACCCAAAAGTACAGTAAGCTTTGCAATAAGTTTTCATGCATAGTGCCATAAGGTCATTCACATGTAGCCAGTCCTATTCATATATGCTGATGCTGTGCAAATGAATATTCCAGATACTCATAATTGTTCTTGGCAAAACTGAATTGATGAAAAAACTTAGTGATCAATGAACTTGAAAAATGAGTCTCAAGGTATACTACAACCTGTGAAGGGAGGGCTGCATGGGAGTTGTTTGTAAAAACAAAGACAGCTGCTTCTTCACCAGATTGTCACTTGATCCGGGTGCTAAAGAAAGTGGTTGGTATCCATTTGGACATAAGCTATTAAAATATGTGCTTTTATATACGAGTATTTTACTAGTATATAAAAAAGAAACCATGTTAGGAAACATGGGCTTCATATGTTCTGACCCTGTACTAGCCACAGACTAGAGGATGGGAAGATCCCTCCTGTTTGGCAGTAGAATTCATGGAGATATTTCACTTGTACAGCTTAAAGTGAATTTACAGAGAAAAGACAACTATACTAAAAGCCCTTCCTATCAGTGGATCCTGGAGTTTAACTTAGGAATGTTAGCTAAGCTCAGATCATCTTCTTGTTCTTCATTTAAATGGCAGAAAAGTTCTCAAAGGGCTTACCCACACATTCCACCATACATTTATTATGCTCTGGACAGATACCCTTGTATCCAACCACTAAGTCTAGGTTAGACAGCTGTATAAAGATGTGAAGAGCACAAGTCAGCTGGGCGCCTACCATGAGGATAAGCAACAAGGCAGTGAAAACAAAAGTGAACCTGGGCTGTGATTTCCAGGACGAACTTGGGCTACAGAGAAACCTTGTGTAAGTGAGAGCTAAAGTAGGTAAACCTGCAAGAAGGAGAGAAGAGATGAGAAGGCTGAGGACACAGTAAAGAGGAAACTGCTGTCACTTCTACTAGGTTTTTCTGCACTTCCCTAGGATTCTCTTTTTCTCTAACCCTCTAGAATGAGACTATTACATTCAAGAAATATGCAGCAGATCACAAAGAAGACCTGCTTAGGATTGAGGTAGAGCTCAGCTAGAATTTCAGAGTGTTAGCCAATTTATCTGGTAAAGGGACTTAAGAATATCCTCTCTGTGGGGTAATTGATGATTAAACAAAATAGTATTCTGTTGTTGGTAATCACAGGAACAATCATAATTATACTCAATCACTATTTGTTAATATGAATGTGCATGTGGACAAGCCAAAGTGATTGTGATGGTATTGGCCATTTTCAACTTCTTTTTTTTTTCTTTTGGTTTTTTTCAAGACAGGGTTTCTCTGTGTAGCTTTGGTGCCTTTTCTGGAACTCACTTTGCAGCCCACGCTGGCCTGGAACTCAGAGATCCGCCTGCCTCTGCCTCCCAAGTGCTGAGATTAAACGTGTGTGCCACCACCATCTAGCTCCTTTTCAACTTCTGATGGACAAGTACAGTTGAGTGCATGGAGAGTAGTCAATGGGGCTGTATGTGTCACTCTGACACATAAGGGAACACAATATAAAATCATCATTTTTTTTCCTTTCTATAATATTGACAATTAGATGTGACTAGTGCTGGTTTTACAACTCTCTAAGAAGGAAGGAAGGTAGGCACAACACATCAATAATTTATCCTAGGGATATGGAACTTTTTTCAATACAGGATGGAGGACTGAGAAATTCTTGGTATTACCTGGAAACAAGATGGACCTTCCTTCTATTTCCACTCTAGTTTCAGTTGTTAAAATGAAACAATACAGACCTTTCAGTAAGCTGAGCTCTCAGTTAAGAAAGAGGTTACAAATAAGAAATACATTGATGCCAATAGATTTTATGTAAGCTTATCAGTTAGAGGAGCCTATCTGGAATCAGTGTAATTAAAATAACAGAGTTTTAATGAAAAGTAGAAGAATTATTAGCAAGAACAGAGTTCTGGTATGGAACAATGTGAGGAGACTTTAGAGTGTCATCACTGGACAGGGGAAGGATGTTAGGTCATCTTGTTTTCTAGAATCTATTTGATTTACTCTAAAACAAAGAACTGAGCGATCAGTAATAGTTGCTGAAATTCTTAGCAGGTTTAGGGTTTAATATCCACTATCCTTTATTTCTGTTCAATTAGCAAATTGCATCTGCTTTTCTAGAAGACAAAATATCAGGTGTGCTCCAGTGCCGGGAGGAATCTACAGTCTTCATCCTGGAGATGTGGACCAGTATGGGAAGAGAGAAAAGGGAGAGAACACAAAAGTTTCTCAGAGCAACCATGTTGTAATAAGCACTTAAAATGCTCATGATATCTCTGTGTGCACCACATTCTGTGATATTAGAGCTGCAGAAAGGAAGCTAGATGGTTTTGTCAGAAGCATGCCTAGTAGAAAAACTCTATTGGCCCATTAACCTATATTCTAATCACTAGGTGCTGCCCACTCATCCCAATTCACATTCTTTATGAACTAAACACTGTGCTAAAATGAAGAGCTGGGATAAGGTAGAGGAGTGTAGGTGGTACTTAATGTTTCAGATTTGTCATTGTTAATTTGGTGTTGGTTTTTGATGCTTTGGAGTGCTGTGACACTTGCCTAGGATGCAGAAATACCTGGGTTCAATCTCTAGCTACTCTTCCTCCATCGCTATAAAACTAATAGTAAGATTAATGTTAACTCAAGAAAATAAAAATATACACCCCAGAGCTAAATTAGAAGAGTATGTTCATAATGTGCCATTAACAAAGGAAACAGGCTGTACAGTAATAGTGAAAGCTCTGGTTAACTGATGCTCAGGGGTATGCCAAGCATTGTCTGACTGCTGCACACACGAGATTATTCTCATCATACACAGCTTGAAACTAAGTCAGAGAAACTCCAAAACCAGTAACTGAACTCCGGAAGTGCAGGGTGGCACCTCCTAGACATGCACAAGGCATACCTCCACATCACACCGCTTATAGCGATAAGTCGAGTCCTGCAGTTCAGAATGTCTTTTTTTTTTCATTGTGTTTAACATGTTCTACAACCTCTGGCTTATTTTTCTTCTCATTAAAAATTAATTGCAGTAATTAGGAGAAGAAAGTGTAAGACTACATGCTCACAAGCAAGTTACCCGACTGACCTAACTTAAGGGAAATTGGATGCAGTAACTTAAATTTCAAAGAATGATGCTAACTTGGAAAAAACTTATGTTTAATAATTATTATTGTAAGATTCTTCTGATATGGTATAATACTTATTGCTTCATATCATCACAGATGTTCAATATTCTCTTCAACTTTTGCATATTTGGCCTTGATAAACTTGTATACAGAATTTTCCAAATAAGCTGAAACTAGACTGTTCAGATCACTCATCTATGCCTCAGATCTTCTGGTAGAGAAGTGCCATCAGGTCTACAGACCAAGGAGTAAACTTCAAAATAATACTTGACATTAAGCTAACATGATCTCATATGTATAAAATATATTTTACCCAGTTATACCGTTATACTCAGATTCACCTGAACATTGTGGAGATGAATTAATTTACCATCTACCACATTTGTAAACTCACTTTTCTTAAGAGTACAGACACACAGCTGGCTTCTCTCTAAAAGGTGCCCAAGCCTGTCTGAGGGCTGCATACATGATCTTTGCCTGCCATATTTAAATTTGCTGGATCTAGTGGAAAACAGTTTTCTCTTGAAAATAATAATGAAATAGAGTGTTTTCATTAAAATAGATTATACAAAGATATTTAGAAGTTCTAATTATAATTATGAACAGCAGCTTCTTGGCCAGCCCATGTCATACTTTCCAATAACCACACTTTTAGATTATATCTATCTGTATATGTTTCCACATTCCTATTTTACCTTTGATTCTATTTGGAGAAAAATAACTTTTATCATTTAATATACTTTGCATAAAGGATTCAAACTATTATCTGAACATGTAATAAAAATAAATTTCATTAATGAGACAGTTTACAAACCTCCATTTTAAAATCTTACATTTATGAGATTCATGTGATATTGTGATGTATGCATATAATGCATGACAAAAATTTGGGTGATTACAGGTCCTTTGCCTTAAAAAATTTGTTATTTATTTAACATTTTTATATAATACACTTTGACCATGTTTCCTCCTTCCCTAACTTCTCCAAAATCCTCCCTACTTCTTTCCCACCCATTTTCATACATTTTCTCTCTCTCTCTTTCTGCTTCCATCTCAAAAACAAATACAAAAACAAACAAAAAAATCACAAAAATAAAAAGGCAAGTAAGGAAAAAAAATCCCAAGAGCTTGATCTATCCAGTGACACTCCATTGGAGAAAACTTTCCCTTTCCCGGCAGGAATCAGTTGCAAATAGCTTCTTGGTTAGGAGTGGGACTTGGTATCCATTTCCCCTTCTCAGTGCTGGGATTTTTTCTAGCTTGAACTTGTGCAGGTCTTGAACACGCTGAGTTTGTTTCACTTATTTGTTGTCATTTGTTTTTATATAAAAAAAACCTAAAACCTCTACCAGGAAACTTCTACAGCTGATAAACACTTTCAACTGGGTAGCAAATTTAAGGCACAAAAATCAGTATCCTTTTTACATACACATTACAATCACATTGAGAAAGAAAGGATTAAAACAGTACTTTTCACAATAGCCTCAAAAAAAGAAGAAAAAAACCTCACAAAACTTGGGATAACTCTAACTAAGCAAGTGAAATACTTGTACAACAAAACTTTAACTTCAACCTACAATCTTTCCTGCCTTCAAGATGTGCTGGGTAATGGCAGGGTTGTGCCTAGTCTTATTGTAAACATGTTATGCTGTGTTTGGTTAATATCCCTGGGAGGCCTGCTATGGTAAAGGAGTGGATCAGAGGAGAGGGGAGGTATAGGGTGCAGAGAGGGGAGAATGCAGGGAGGGGAAACTGCAGTCTGGAGGTAATATATGAGAGAATAATAGAATAATGATAACAATAATAAAAAAAAACCTTATGACATTGAAAAATAAAAACTGATGACAACAGAGGATGGAAAGATCTACCTACCATGCTCACGAATTGGTAGAATTAATATTGTAAAAATGGTCATTCTGCCAAAAGAAACAACAGGATTGATGGAATTCCCGTCAAAATCCAATTCTCAAAAATTGAAAAACTGTTTCAACTTGTTATGAAAACACACACACACACACACACACACACACACACACACACACACACACA
>CABHPR010147345.1:33148-63817 GCA_902168415.1 Peromyscus melanophrys
ACACACACACACACACACACACACACACACACACACACACACACACACACACACAGTGAAAGTAATCCTGAATAATGAAAGAACTGCTGAACAATTTAAAATCCCAAACTTCAAGTTGTATTACAGAACTGTACTAATAAAAACAGCATGGTATTTATTTCTGTTAAGACCATTCAAAGCTGTTTCACATAGCTATGTGGAAATGTGCAAAAACAATTGTTAAGTATAAGCACTCCAGGAACGCCTCTGCTTTGCTTCCTGCTGCTGTAATAAAGCACTCTGAGCAACAGCAACTTCAGGAAGGAAGAGTTGATTTCACCTTACAAGTTATAGGCCATCATTGAGGAAAGTCAAAGCTGATACTCAGGGCAAGAATTTGAAGCAGAAACCCTGAAAGAACTTTGCACGCAGTCTTTATTCATTCCCAACCCTGGAAAACCTGCCCAGTAGTGTCATTTGGCTGGGCCTCCCTCGTCAATCAACGATGAAGAAAATGACCCATAGACATACACACAGACCAATCTGATCAAGACAATTCCCCACCTGAGACTTCCTCAGATCACTCTGGGGTGTGTCAAGTGCAGCTGAAGCTAAGAGAAGCACTTAAGCTTATTCCTCCTTGTTGGGATTTTATACCAGTTAATCAACTTCTGTTTATCCTCTTCCATTATCTACTTTTCTCAGCCCATGGTAATCATGTTTTTACGCTAATACTCTTTTTAATTTAACATAAAATCTTATCTATTCAATGCTTAATATGAATTATTAGCATTTAAATGTCTTATATCTACTCAAATAATCCCTGGCCTTTTTTCCCACTGATAACGTCTAATCCTAAACAAATTTGGTCAGTTATTTCTGATTAGAATGAATAATAGGATTGTTTCTTTTATTCAAATCCCTTTCCTTATTCTTTTGCTTTATTTTTACATCTTACTTTTTGAAATGTTTTACATTGAATTTTCTGATGCTGTTTACAACCCTGCTCTTTACCTTTTTCTCCTTAGGTGCATCACTTTGACATGTTCTGATCCACCTAGGCTATTTCTCCAGGTCAACTGATTTTTCTTGGACTTCATATGGCCTTCATTTTGGAATATTCTTCTCTGTTTTGCCAAGAGTAATCTGACCTCTAGGTCTACTTCTGCCTGTTTCTGAGTTACAGTTCTGTTTTGATGTAGAGCACCTCAGACTAAAAGCCTGGGAAAGACACAACTGGTCATTTTATGTGACAAGAAAGATGGTTGAGAACATAATTTCAGAGTGGAAAATATTTAGGAGAACTACTGGAGATATTTTAGTATATATTACCAAATCAGAGACCTACTACCTTCCACCTTTGGCTATACGTCAAGGCTTGACTCCACTTTGATTCCTGATCCTGCTTTGGAATATACTTTCTTTCTTAAGTGACTATTATGCTTGAAGTAGTCGGTTGGAAGATGCAACTCAAATAACTGTAGGCATTTCATCAGCCATAGTCACAGTGGGGAGATGTGGGCAAGAAGAGTGGTGAAGCAAGGGCAGTGGAGCAAAGTCCACAGAAAATCAACACCAGGGCCTAATGTATAAGGGAAGTGTATAAAACTAATGTATAAGGGAAAGTGAGGCAGGAGGAGTGTATAGTAACAGAGCAAAGGGAAGAGGAATTGGAACTTTTAACATTACTATTACCACAGATTTTTCTCACTTTGAAATATATCCATTGCAGATTTATTAAAATAGTTGTCCCACACTTAGATTCCTATATAGTCTTGCTGTTAACATTTGATGATATATTGAATTATTTTGTCATTGCCCTTATCTCCTTTTTTTAAAAAACAGCATTAGACAGCTTTTGAGAAGGGTATAAATGTGTCATGCAACTTCCAATTTACATCATCTTCTCTTGTTTTTAGAACATTTTTTCCCCAGCCTTCCATCCCTAATGGAATGTCCCTGCTGTCCACTACAGATGTGAGTGTAGATACACAATCATGGTCAAATATAGTGGCTTCTAATGTGTCTCACGTTATACACGCCATTTACAGAGTTTTACTTAAAGAAATTCTGGCATGGGTACAAACACATAAAACTAAGGATGATTATGGGAGCATCATGTGTTTGTATTGTGTGGTGTGTATGCACGTGTATTAGTGGAGAGCTTTCAAAATGCCCATTTACAGAAAAATACCTTAATGCTTTAAGGACCACACAAGCTATGGATTTCTACACATCTGATAAAAAGCTTTTCAAGCCACCTTAGTGGGGAGAAGAACTGGAGAACAAAATGAGCTATTTGATCCTGGGTATTTTTTTTGTTTATTTATTTAAAATTGTTTTTCATTTTACATACCAACCACTGTTGCTCCCCCCACTTCTCCCCCTCCCCCTACCTCCCCCTGCCCCACCCACTGTCCAATCCTCATAGCTGTAAGGCCCCCCTTGGGGAGTCAACACAGGCTGACATACCAAGTTGGGACAGGACCAAGCCCCTCCCCGCTGCACCAAGGCTGAGCAAGGCATCCCACCAAAGGAAATAGGCCCTAAAGGGCCAGTTCATGCACCTGGGATAAGTCCTGGTCCCACTGCCAGGGACCTCACAAACAGATCAAGCCACACAACTGTCAGCTGCATTCAGAGGGCCTGGTCTGGTTCCATGTAATTCCCCCAGCTGTGAGTCCAGAGTCTCTGAGCTCCCACTAGCTGGAGTCAGCTGTCTCTGTGGTTTTTCCCATTATGATCTTGACCCCACTTACTCCTGTACTTCCTCCTCCCACTCTTCAGCTGAACACCAGGAGCTCAGCCCAGTGCTTAGCTGTGGGTCTCTGCATCTGCCTCCATTAGTTACTGGATGGAGGTTCTATAACGACAATTTTGGAATGATGTACATAACTTATTCCTTCAATGAGACAAAGCACATGTATGGCTATAGCTCTCATATTGATCATTGGAAAAACCATGATCCTTTTCTTAAAGCTCTACCCTGAGTCCAGTTTTGCTACCCATAAGCACTTTTAGAGCTGAGTGTTTTCTTCTTTTGCACTGCTGTGGCATATCTTTCTATTCTGGAACTTTCCCCTTTGGTGTCCACAAATGGAACACTACAAATTGAATGAATTTAAGTTTCAGTCTGTTCATTAGTTTTCAATAATCTGGTGTTTTGTTAATGCTTGCATGCATACAATCTCATTGTCAAAAATGATGAACATATAAGCCTAAGTATTTAACTGAATATATACAATTAACTTATGCTTTGAATTGATGACAAATAAAATCATTATAAGGAAAAATATGTCTAGGGAGTTAAAAATTCAGTTATCCTGGTTAGATTATGAGTAAACCAAATGGAGTGGTAAACTTTATAAAACAAAAAAAGTATTCTGGTGAATTGATTTGGATTAATTCTATGCAGGAAAATTTTTTATGTTTTCAAATCTGGCATTGTCCTTGCATATTTCCTGGCATACAAAGTACTGAGTCCTTCTGTATATTTACCTTACCTGTTCACTTATCTGGCATTCTCTGGACAGTCATATTATTTGGTGAAAGATGAGTGTGTAAGACTTACACTAGTTATCACGGATTGCTATTATCAGCTAAGATAAAGTCCTCCAACCACTGCATGTATATCAAGGAGAATAGACTCTAGTGTCCTTTTTGGCCAAAAAAAAATGTTCTTCTCTCACATCCACATAAATCTTGATGTATTTTGTTTTCATTTCTCCTGTTCTAATCTCCCCTTTCACATTCTTTCTTTCTCATGTTTTTCTTGAGCCATAACCACATTTATTTTTATGGTCTGACTGTATGTCCCAATAAGCTTTAATTGTCACCCTGACACAGCCTAGAGTTATCTGTCAAAGGACTCTCAAAGGAAGGATTGCTCAGATGAGACTCACCTATGGACATGTCTCTGTGAGATTTTCTTGATTATTAATTGATGTATGAGGGCCTAGCCCATTTTTGGTATCAATATTCCCTTGGAAAGTGGTCCTCCTATCTATGATAAATCCCAGGAATAGAAAGTAGACTCTTCATTACATCAAACTGTATTCCCAGTCCACTTCATTCATTTACATGTTCTATTTAAGGATGACTTCATGTCAATGACAGCATGTATAAAGGGATGATGTTTGATTTATTCATCCTTAAAAAATTCCTAGTTTAAATAAACAATTGCAGGTCTTATTTAGTTTACACATCTCCTTTGTTCTTTGTGACAATATTGGAAAACATTTACAAATGCATAGCTATCTCAGAAAACTGTTGACAGTTCTATGTCTCTTAAGACTCTAAGACTCTTAAATATGGTACCAAAGCCTATAATTATGAAGAAGATAGAATTGTGTAAAAATGCATAATTTGAAGTTGCAGGCAAATGCAATATGAGAAGCCATATCAGGGTTGGTTTTACTATCTAGGGCTTTGGTCTTCTTTTGAAATACTTGACTGCTTTGTAGGAACAGCATAAGGAGACCAGCTGGCTGCATACAAGGCCTGGCCCAGGGCACTCTTTCACTAGTGCAGATGCCACTTCTCCTTAAGGAGCCTGCCCATGGGAAGATGCAGAGTCAGATCAGAAGTGACACATTGCATGGTCAGATCAGTACTTGTCTTAGGGAATACTGAACTTATTTGTTTAATGTCATAGAGGCTCTTCATTCATTTTAAACAAGGGGAGAAGTAGGGATATAAAGTATGTGGCTTTACCTTAGACATCTTCTGGTTCCATTTTCTGTGATTGGAAAGGAACTGTTTAATTAAACAAATTAATGTTGAAGTTGCAACTAGACACCCATCTTTACAATCAATTGAGTGCATTGAAAACACCACTGAAGTCAACTGTAGCCTCTTACTAAATATGCCAAAAGAATTAAATATGAAATTCATCTTCCACCCAAAATTTAAAACCTCTATAAAATATTGGTAAAAAAAATCAGTAATTTATTGAGTACAATTACATCAAACCAAATAAATAAATCAAATAGTATAAAATTCATTTAACATTATACTGATTTAATAGTAATTTGTGTGTGTGTGTGTGTGTGTGTGTGTGTGTGTGTGTGCATGAGAAGGAGAGAGACAGACAGACAGAAAGAGAGAGACAGACATAGAGGCAGGTAGACAGGTAGACAGATAGAGAGGGACAGGGAGAGAGAGAGAGAGTCCGACAGACAGACATTCAGACAAAAGGAGAGAGAGGAGAGAGAGAGAGAGAGAGAGAGAGAGAGAGAGAGAGAGAGAGAGAGAGAGAGAGAGAGAGCACACCATGGAAATAAGCTGATGTTAGAGAACAAATTCTGAAAGTCAATTGTATCCTTGGCCATGTGGTTCCTGGGGATGCACTCAAATCATGAGGCCTAATGAATGGCAGGCCACTTACTAAGCTGTGTCACTGGCCCCTTAACCAGCTTTTGAATTATTATTGAATACAGGTTTATAGAATTGTTTGCTTTTCTTTATATATGTTGCCTAAATCTATACATGCTGTTCAAACTATGAAAAATATAGGCAGCTCACTTTATAGTTGGCAATGACCTCTTCAAAGCACTGTTAAATGTGACCCCCAAGTGACAAAGCTCTAAGCATAGAGGGTATATAGGGCTTGCAATATCATATTGCTAGATCATGGCTCTCTGTCTCTATCTCCTTCTCTCTTGCTGCAAAATAAATGATCACACTGTGAACCTAGAGATTGCATTATTTACTGAAAAAACCTCTTTCTACTTGTGGTGTGGCTCAGCCTTAGTACACACCTTTAATCCAAGAGCTTTCTGCTTGAATATTGTAAACAGGATTAAATACAGTCAACCCTAGGTCAAAAGGCAGAGCAAGCAACCAGTTGACAGGAAGAAGAATGGAGGGACCTGGAGTTTGAGGAGTTTTGTTTGAGAGAACACAGCAGAAGACAGGAGTCTTCTGGGAAGTTGGCTAAGAAGGAAGGTCAGCTGGGTGCTTTCTCTGCCTCTCTGAGCTAGCAGGCTTTCACCCCAACATCTGGCTCCCGAGTCTCATTGGTAAAATCAAGCAATTGAGATTTTGATAAAAACATTCTCTCTCTCCTTGTCTCTCTGTCTCTGTCACTGTCTCCTGTGTGTCTTTGTGTGTGTGTCCACAAAGCTTGGGAGGAAGATCCTATGCATAACTAATTAGATCTATTTTAAAAGTGTAACTCTGATCCTTTATTTCTTTTTTACTGTCTACATTATTATGCACATTACTGGTACAATTTCACAGTTACAGTGTTCCTTCAGATCCTCTGAATTTAATAACCCTGAGACTACCTAATTGTCATTTCAACCTGCTTACAGCAAGTGAAGAGAAGATATCTGAAATGTATTTAAATACTCTGCAATCACACATAGGATGACTCCCATGGCAAGGCTATGTGAGTGTGTTCTATCCCTGCTAATAAGATTCTCTGGGAAATAACAAACAGAATAGTTCAGTAATTTCAAAACTGGCACATTATTTCTTTAATGGGAACTGTGAATATTTTATCACCCAGCACCCCTATGAATAATTCTGCTTTGTGATTTAGCCTTTGAGGGGCAGAGTACTTAAAGCCTGATAGGTGGTGATAGAATCTCCAGAAACCTTTGAGACCCCCTAACCAAGCGATTCTGAAATCCCTGGGCATTCTCTTTAGAATATTAACAGGTAGTATTCACAATGTGGAGCATTTGCTTGTCAATTTTTTCTAAATATTGAGATTAGCTTATCATATCCCCTTTCAAATTTGCATTTTATCCTTCCATTTGTTTCAACTTGCTGCATACTAATCAACCTTCTTTCAGATCTGTAGGATTTCTCCGCAACATTATCTCTGCCTTTGTCCTGCACACTTATTCACACAATGTTCTAATTAAAGATATTTCCCTGACACTTTAGCAGAGTCAATGGTGCTTACCCTTGTCTTCCCAACCACCTTGCAGGAAGGTGGATGTTAGGAAATTCTGCCTAATGTGTAATGCACCAGTACAGATAACATCATCCTCTGTCCCTTGTTACTGACTTTTCTTGTTTTCCCTGCTTGTTGTGAGTCTGCTAAGCGTAACTACTACTGACTGCCTTGATTAATATGGGAACTGATATTCATATATATATATATATATATGATACTGGAATTAGAATAAAGTGATAATCCTAAATCACGTAAGGGTATTTATGAAATAATGTTAATGTGTTAATGCTTTAAATGCATTATTCTGGTTGTTTTCTTGCTTGCTAGAAGGAAATATTAAAATTCTTTTTAAAATTCTTTAGTGAAAGTCCAAAACACAGAAATATAAACTAGTTCTTATTTGTATCCACAATATGAAAATTCCAAGTCATTTTTATAACAAGTAAGACCAGTAGCAAGTAATATTAAAAAACACACTCAATTTCTAAATCAACCTATTCTTGAAAAAATATTAAGTACTTTTAAATAATTTTATTTTTGTTATCTTTCTGCATATTACTGAAAATATCAGAAAACATGTCATTTGAGATATATAGTAAATTTTTAGTAACACATCATAAAAATCTTAATTTTTTATGAATAATATATTTTAGATTCAATTCATTATAAGAAGGGTTTTTATTTACATAAAATCTTAATAATAGAGGATATCTTCAATCAAGATACTTTAAATGTATATATATATATATATACATATGAAATTTTCAAAGGATAAAGAAATTTTAAAGAAAACATGTTCTCCATTCCTCCACCCCATTCTTCCATCTTTCCCCATGTCTTTTCCTTCCTTTTCACAGAGCTATTTCTCCAAATAATGTAAAATTAATATTGAAATAGAATAAGAAATAAACACAAAATACTGTTTTTGAAAGCATCACAGTAAGCAGGAAAACGCGGTTTTATCAAGAAAAACTTGAAGTGCAAAACGTGGATCACATAGATTTTCTGGAAATCAGTGATCCATGAGAGTAAAATACTCATGCTGCATCTAGTTCAGTGTAATCAAAGAACTAAAAGTGGGATGATGTGCAGAGAGTGGGAAACCATGGAACACTGAGTCCTAAAGGGATGTCTCCATCCATCCCTCCATGGAGGGCTCAGGCAACATGATGGCTTAGGAAGTTGAAAGACTGTGAGAGTGAAGTGGGATGGAAGACACTGAGGAAACAGTGCTGTCTAAACACAGTTGGACCTGCATGTACATGAACCAACAGAGACTATGGCAGCATGCACAGGGCCTGTATGTACATATGTATGTATGTATGTATGTATGTATGTATGTATGGTATGTATGTATGTATGTATGTCCGGGCCTGATGGAGTCCCAGTGCTGAGAGTAGAAATGGACAGTAGGCCCCATCTCCAACACAGAGGCTATCCCAATTGACAGCAATTCACAAATGAAAAAAATTATTTTTCTCCAAGGGAAAATTTACCAAGTGGGTTTACAAACCACTCTTAAGGCTAGGTCCCATGCTTAACCGTAAATGGCCAATACAAAACAAACTCAAAGATAAGTTTGGACTTTTTGGTCTCAATGCTTTGTCTGGGTACTTTTTTTTTTTACTCCCCCTCCAGGTCATTTGCTTACATATATGATGGTTTCTGAACTTGTCTTTATAAGGGATTTCTGTGTTTGCCAATGTATGTCTCTGTGTCTGTGTGTCTCTTGAGCTTTTGCTTTAGCCCTTTGTTTTTCTGTTCATTCATTTGTTTTGTCCTATTCAGATTTGTTATTTTTTAATCACATCTTGTTTTACTATTATTTTTTTCTTTCTAGTCCATTATTTTTAGATGTTTTCTCATGAGAGGGAGAGCAAGAAATGGTGTGGACTTGGATGGTCAGATAGGTGGAGGGGATCTGGAAGGAATCAGGGGAGGAAAAACCATAATCAGAATATAGTGTTTGAAAAAAATTTTCAATTAAAATAATGGGAGCACAATGGTTTTGAACATAGCTTTCAACTGCACTTCTAAACTATTATATATATACATATACATATATATATATATTCATTCTAAGGAATTTTGTTTTTAGCTCCTGTGTGAGAAGAGTTCAGCAGGTTCCTGAAAACAGAGCAGTTGGGAGAGATCTGAAGCAGGCAGTGAATCCTTTCTAAACTGACAGCTGCCTGGAAGACAGGGTGCCTTTATTCAAAGGGACGCTGATGTTAAACACAATGAAATTGAATGTTTCAGAAAATTGAGACATTAGTGAAATGTTCTATGCAAAAATATTCAATTATGGCAAGTAAACATTTTGAAAATTGAAATATGAATATAGATCTATTCAGTCTATTTCTAGAACCCTTTCTCTAGTTCAAATCCAAACTTCTATTCCTTTCAGAATTCTATTTCTACACAATACACATCAAGTTTATTAAATTGTTTTGCAATTGTGGTAGCCCAGAATAATTTTATCATCTTTATCAGTCTGAAAAATGCACTTCGCACTTTATAAATAGTTTTTCACAGGTAGACTTCACACTTAGATCGCTACTCCAAGGGAGTTGGCATATGGTACCACGTTAAAAATTCACATACTGCTTAAAATAGCAAGAAATTAGTCTGTATTTCAATTAAATCACTTAAAATGCAGGATATTAAACCAAGTAAATATGAAGATTTAGTTAAATATATTGAATACAGTTGAATTGTATACTTTACATGCTCTAAATTTTATATCATGGATAATTATGTGTTTTTTTTTCTGGCATTTTTAACCATATATCACCATGTTAAAAACATCTTACTTTTTTTCTTTAGTGGTAAAGCTGTTTTTCTGAAACTGCCACCATTTTAGGAATTTTGTTAGCACAGGAAACACACTTTGATTTTGATGCAATATCAAGACTTCATTTAACACCAGGTTTCCCTTGCAAAAGCAGAATCATCAGTTCAATATTACACAAGTTTTCAATAGAGCACTTGACTCGAGCCAATCAGTTCCTGACCCTATCACACTTTTATTATCATAAAATGGGACAAACACGTTTCCACAAAGCCTCAGCACAGAGTGAGTGTTCTTGCAGTGTGATGTAGATGCCACACTCATTTCTGTTCACTCAATCCTGCTTCAGAAGACCAGGGAATACTAACAATAATGAGGGACCATTCTTTGTCTCTTACTTTTCTAATCCAAGAAAATAACATGTTATTTATTTCATATAAGATTCTTTGGTTCTGCGTAGTCTTGATATATTATATATGTATCACAAAGGTGTGGGAAAAAGATTTTATACCATACATACTGTTTTATTTACAGTGGTTAGGCATTTTCCTAGTGGAAGATAACTTCACCTCTCTTGTTTTCAGAGAAAAGGTTAACCACACACATGAATCCAAAGGTTACTCACATATTTAAACCATATAAAATTATTTACTCTGTATTTATCATTTCAAGGGACATTACAATTTTCCAGGTTTACAGGCAAACAACTTAAACATTTTTGTGTCTTCCATCTCTTTTTTCCTTCAAATTCAGTAAACCACCTAATCTCTCCAGTCCACCATCATTGCTTTAAACTGGCCTTTACTTGGTCTCAACACCTTAGTGTGGGCTGATTCAATTCTCTCTAGTGATGTCAGGTTTATTTAATACCTACAGTTAAATCCTTTCACTAACATGTGCATTCCATATAAATCTGCACATGTCTAATGAAGCCTGTTTTTCAGAAAGCCTTCACTTAAGGAAAGGTCTTTTTCCAAACGTCTGTGTGTGTTCTTTCTTCTACAGACCGACAAATATACAGACATTGAAGTCTCTCCACACAAAGCCACTTACAGTCGTTGTTGTGTGCTGAGCTATACTTTCACAGCACTGGCATAATCTTGTACATGGATCTTGTTAATTTCAGAACTCATTAGGTATTACTTTTTTAGGATTTGAGTTTCTAACTTATGTTTATGCTTGAGTGCATGCATGTATATATGTATACCATCTGCATGTCTCATGTCCATGGAGGCCAAAAGAGCATCTGAGACCCTCAGGAACTGGAGTTACAGGCAGTTGCGAGCTGCCATGTGTGTGCTGGGAACCTGACTCAGATCTTCTGCAAAAGCAGCAAGTTCTGAGCCATATCTTCAGCCTGTATTACTGATCGTTGATTCCAAAGAATGTATCACCTTGTCTACAGAAAGTTCTTCAAATATAGTATGAATTTACCACTTCTGATATTGTATGGTAAAAGAGACTAAAAGTGAAATCATAATTTCCTCACTATCATGTATCAATCTGTAGTAATTCATGTTATACACACTGAGCATTTCCTGTCCCTGGGAAAGAGTGTTGTTTTTTTTAAATCTTCTTATCCAAATACATTACAGGAATAATTCTAATTAGCAAAGAATGAAAGTTGACAAAAGTATGGGAAAATAAATGGGACCAGCTAGCATTAATCTTCCTGAAGAAAATACTGACATTTGTAAAACATAGTGCTCTTTGCACAAAATGGCAAGCAAAAATATTGCTATCACTTTCTCAATAATAGCTTTAAAGGACCTTCTGCAGGTTCATGAAATGAAGCTGAGACATGGAGTAGACATAACAAATGTTCTCTCAGGAATGCTGAGTTTTTCAATAAGATGGGACAGAAAGTAGCAAAGATAATTGAATAACCCCTATTAAAACATCTCTTTTGTATCAATGACATGATAACACCTCAAAACATTGGTCACATTGTATAACAACAGTCATTCAAAGAGGAAGCACATAGATGTGTTTGAACAAATTGCATAGAATTCTACTATATTTATTTCTTTGGTTACCACTGAAAACATTCTCATGAAATAAAATGCTGGGTACTTTTATATGTTGACATTAGGTAAACACAAGAAATACATATATTCCTTAAGAGCTAAGTGATTTTATGTGGCAGGGTGCACTGTTCACTAAATTTTCTTTTACGAGTTTGTGTTCACAGTCACATATCCTGATTTTCTTCTCTTGGTGATAATAGCATTTGTCAATGGAGGCCACCCTGTATTGCCTCCTTTCTTTATACCTCTATAATTGTTTGCAATGATAAATGCCAGATAAACTATCTGACTGACAGGCTTATACTTCATGTGAGATAGATTAAGGTTTTGGAACACAGTAAGTGGATGAATTGAACTTCTTTTATTTTAATTCATTTTTTCTTAAAATTTGATGATGGATGATATCTCATCAGTTTATTAAGTCACAGTATTGGCAGGGTTGCAATTTGGTGTGTGCTTCATCTGCATAATTTGTAACTCACAATTAATCACAAATGGCAAGATAAAATCTTTAGTAATAAGATTTAGGGGCACAGTTGTTCTATAGACTTCAAAAGATACATGGGCATTGAAATGTCTTGCTCAACTCAAGTTGGCAATGGGGAGGGAGGCAGAAGAATCTGTCGTAGTCATTATCATCCACAAAACATGAAACCTAAACCATAATAACTGTAGCATAAGCATAGCAGAGACTTTGTCTGTCTTAAGAAAGTTAATGAGGTACTTAGCTGAACAAGAAAGCTTTAAAGCATTTAAATACTATCACAAGTAACTTAGATGACACTCACCATCATTAGTCTGCAATTCTAAGAACATATGCTTTCTTATTCTACATAATAATATAAAGATACAAAAATGATAAAGAAAATATATTTTCAATAAAATCAAGTCTTTCAAAAATATGAGAACAATTTTAAAATTATCAAGCACTTTAGAGTCTTATTGCTTCAGAAAGTTGAAAATGGTTTTACCCAAGAGAATAAAGTACTTCACAATTTGATATAAGAGATCCTTATTACAGACATGTTGGCTGTAATGGCTAAACTTGGCTGTCAACTTGAGCACATCTGGAATCAATTAAAACCCAAGCATCTAGGCTTGCCTATCAAGGAGTTTCTTGACTGGGTCATTTGAAGTGAAAATATCCACCCAAAATCTGCAACACATCTTTGTATGGCAGCCCATGTGAAAGGATATGCAAGGTGAAAGCTTTTGCCCTTTCCCTACTTGCCCTCACCATCACTAGCAAGTTCACGGATCCTGCTTCTGAGTCATCTCTTCCCCAGTCTTAGAATTTAGTTCTTTGGGATGCCTATGTAAACTGGAGACTCGCAGCTCTCTAGAAACTTGTTGGGACTCCACTAACAGATGCGGGTACTGCCAAGGCATCCAATCTCATGGACTAAACAACTACCAGATCCTTGACCTATCTATCAGAAGAGAGCCATTATTTGACTACTTAGGCCACAGCCTGTAAGCCACTCTAATAAACCTCATATATATAAAATCAAGCACTTCGCTGTCCTATCACTTCAAAAAGCTGAAAACTCTAATTATATATGTGTGTGTACATATATATGAATATATATGTGTGTGTGTGTGCCTGTGTGTAAACATATATGTATATAATAAATATGTAGTTATATGTATATTCACTATATCAGTTCTAATCCCTTAGAAAACTCTAATACAGTGCTTTATAACTGTAATATCAGCACTCAGGAGGCAGAGGCTGAGGCAGAAGAATATTTATGAACTCAAGGCCAGGCCAGGGAAAATATAAGACCTTCTTTCAAAATTCAACAAACAAACAAATAAAAAATGCATAAATTAAAATTGAAAGAAGATAAGGTTTAGTCAATGACTGTTATAAAGGAGTAATAAAAGTTGCCAACATTTCCCTGTTTTGTTTTTTGAAATGTATATTTATTTGACATGTAGTAGTTGTGTTTGAGGCTCAGCATAGCATTTCAATGAACAGCAGATGTAGTGCATTTTTCATTGCAGATATTTTCAGTTTGATGGTATGTTGGTAATGGAGTTAAATTCAAAAGCAAAATGCCTTAACAGTACATAATGAAAATGTGTAAACTTTGAAAATAAATGGGTAGTCACTAATTTACTCCAAATAAAAGGCTCTTTTCTATTAATTTTGAATTTAAAAATCCCAAAAGATAACTTTATTTCTATTAAAGTTTTGCTAATTTTGTTGTTTTATCACATAACTCAAGTTGTTATTCTAAGTTTCAAATATGGCTCCTACTGGAATTTGAATAGCAATCATCACTCCCAGACCCTTGGTCACTGTTTATGTCATGAACTCTTAGTGTGGTTTCAACTTTCTCAACTGCTCTGCTCACCTTTGCATGTCCTGTGGACTAATTTTCAACAAGCAATAACTTCATCTTCCATTTCTTTAAGTTGAATATTGCATATTCTAAAAAACTAACCAGAAGTATACCTTTTCAAAAATAGCTTTCCACTATAGCCAGAAAAGGCTCATCATTGTTGTGTTTATAACTGGGGATGGACCAGTCATGTTTTCCTGTTCTGGTTGTACTTAGTTTGCATGTGAAGGTGCATCTTATCTTTTCTAATAATTGTTAAGCTCCTTAGGAAGAATTAACGTCTAATTAATAGTTATTTCTTCCTGAAGCTTCCAGCATGTCCTCACAGCAGGATGCTCGAATGTATAAATCATGAAAACATAGCATATCATTCATTTATTCAGAGCAAGTGCCAGAAGACCAAGAAAAAAAAGTGGCATATTTACTCACATGTTAATATACATAAAGTCAAAGAATATAAGCTCTATCTTTGGCTTCAATATATTTTCCTAAAACAAAGCCATCCTATAATTACAGAACATGAAAGGCTGTTTGTCATAGAAACCTGACTTCCCTTAAATGCTGGCAAATTAATCCCTCTCAGCCTCAGCTCATTCACTTACAAAATATAATTATACTCTACTTATCATTCATTGCAAAGGGTAAATTCCAACTACAGAGGATTTCGGCTTCATTCCTGATATGTAAAGGTACCTTGCAGGAGTTTATGGGGGGCCAATAATTTGAACACTATTTGTTTTCTTTAAAGAAAAGATTGTGTCAATAATAGTATTCTCACAGTTGGAAATTTTAATTCTATATCAGAAATGGCTTGGTAAGGAGATCACATTTGGTTTTTTATAACAGTGTGTTTTATACAAATATCTGTCTCTGAATCAGGGTTAGCATAATACTTTAACTGACTTTTTTAAAATAAATTTTTAAATTATGAGCTCTAATTTGAAAATTCATAGGATATAATTTACTACTTGGACTTTCTGTTTCATAGGATGCCTTTGATATGAAAAAAAAAATGTGATGAGGCAGGTTCAGACTCAAACCCCAAAGTGAGTTTATATGTTTTCCTTGTCTTTGTGAAAGAACAGATGTACAAAAAGCTCAGTTTAACCAAATGAACATATTTTTCTGTAGAAATAGGAATTTCCTCTCACCAGTACATTGTACTAAACTGAATATTTTGGTCTCTTGGATCTGTTACTGTTTGGCTTAACTACTATACAGGAATCTCTTTGAGTTCCCCTTTCCATCATCAGTGTTTGTCTTGTGGTGTTGGGGACATGACCAGTGACTGAAGATGAGATGAATTTGGTTTTTCTGCCCACCAATCTATAATGAACTACAGGTTAGGGAACCAAATTCATTCCATTAGAAGGAAGAATCTCCTTGGTTGACTTCAAATTCAGGGTCTATAGTATCTTTCCTGTACTTAATAATTCTGGAGTGAAGCCTTAGGTCTAACTTTGCATTACATTTAAGCACATTTGAGGCCATTTCTGCTATTTCAGCTGAACTACTTGGTAATAGCCAATGAATTCTGTAGAACAAAAATTAATTGAAAAGGACTCCATCAAATATTAAGTCTAAACTCTCTGGAGTGCAGGGGGAATTTCATTCATTCGTTTACCCAGTTGCTCATTCAGGCAACAAAGCTGATCAAACACGTGATTTGAATATATACACTGAAACATGATGGGTACTATTTATTTTCTCAAAGCTTTCATAGATTAAGAGGGAACTGGAGTGAATATAAACTATACTGTTATGTTATAGATGGTATAATGTGGCATATGAAAGGATAGGGAAAATGGAAACAGAGAAAAGTGTGATCCAAATGCTCTTAGTTGTTAGCTATATATAGAATCTGGACTCCAGTATAATTATTCTCTTCTGAGGTGGAAGGAAGTGCATCCTGAGCTAAAATGATTGCAAAGAAACAAGCTTCCTGACTAAGGAATGCACGTCTGCATTTCTTGGCAGGAGGAATAGCAAAATATGTAGACTCAAGCAGAGGCTTGACTGTAGTAGATGCTTAATGAATACTTGCAGACTGAATCTCTAAATGGATAATTAGCAAAAAAAAATAGCCGATGGTGCCTAAATGATGGTGTTAATTACAGACACTAATAAACACATGCATTTTGAAGTAATTTATAATTATAGTTAGGAAGAAAAGTCTTGTATTGAATTTGCTTGACAAGTGTGGTGAAGATGAGAAAGAGAAACAGCGACTTTGTGCTTAGAAACTTGCTTTCCACCCTAGTCAGCAGGGTCCCAGTCTTGCCTTTGGTCAGTGTGACCTTGGCTAGGTGACTTGACCTTGCTAAATGTGTTTGCTGCTGGCTCACTGAGAATGAAGGGAGGTTAGCCTTTTGGAATATGTAGTAGCAAACCTAGAATTTAGGAAGTACTCTGTTAATGTTAATACTTACAATAACTATTGATATGTATTATCCAACTGGAAGAGCTTTTAAATAGCAAATAAGATTGCTGAATAGCTGGTAGCTATAATCTGGAAAAAGTAACTCCAATATAATTGTTATTATAAGTGATCCCAGTGAAGTAATCAGTTCATGTAATTTTTATCCCATATGTTTATGTCAACAAAATGGAACATGGCCAAAGAGTTTCAAATAACTGTGTAAAATTGCTTCTGTTATGTAAAATTAGTCGAGGGCTTGCTCCAGCATCTGTTCTATCTACACACAGGCTGCAAACCCTGTTAAACAGACTTATAACCTTATAATCAGGTTGTTTTCACATATTACCTTGTGTTATCACAATGAACTGCTTACAAATAACAATGACTTCCTTAAAATATTATTGATATGTGGTTCTCCCAGTATGAGAATTACAGCCTAGTAATAGATCTGGTATTTTAGATATTACATGATCTCTTATATAAATGCTATTTAAATGTAACATTACAAGCTATTAAAAAACAACACACATTTTGATTCACTTGGCATCTACTGAAACTACTCATTTACACTGGCTCATGTGCACACAGCGGTTGATATGGCCTTCATAAGTTCCATTCCCTCACACAGGCAATTCTCCTATAAATAAATGCACTGTGTTCACAAATGGCAAAGGGCATTATTGCATATACGTCATAGCATAGTAATTATTTCTGCAGTAAAAATAAAAAATAAACATTCAAATGGTTTAAAGACTTGCAACCAAAATTACAGACTATAGTGGTAAACCTTGCTTTGGAGGCACACCCTGGACTGTTCACCCATAATGACCTGCATCCTCTTTTACATCCTTATTATTGTAAAATTCCATGCAAAACCTTAATCATATTTAAGGGAGGCTTTCAAATTCCCTGTGTAATTCATTATTTTGTTTTAATTTCATTTGACTTGAAGAAAATTTTTTAATTTATTTCTTTTATTATTTGAAATTATAAGATAACTATACTACTTCCCCCTTTCTCTTGCCTCCTTTCAAGCCCTCTCATATACACCTCCTTGCTCTCTTTCAAATTCATGGCATCTTTTTTGCTCAATTGTTTAAATATATTAATTATTAATTATACTATATTAGTAGTAATATATAGTAATATATAACATATACTTATAATATGTAATTATTAGTATATCTATATTTCTAAAAAGAAAAATATACCCTGCTCTGTCTCTATACAGTTACTTTTATGTATGTTTTCATCACTGTCCCTTTAGTATTGGATTACCAATTGGTATGCACTTCCCAGGGGAAAATTATTTCTCCTGTTTGCAGCATTCCTTAGTTGGTTGTAGTTTTTCCAACAGGGCTAAGGCACTCAGGACTTTCCCTGGTTTATTTTAACATGTCTAGTGTTGAAAAATATTTTTGAAGAAGGAGACAGATGGAATTCACTATTGCTGAAAGGGCTTCTGGTCTACAGCCTTTGATATAAATTACAAGGATCTATCAGTTTTAAAGTTATTGTACAACCAATTTTTAATAAATTTAATATTCTCTTTTTTAATTAAGAATACTTTGTAAGCTGAAAATTATAATCATATTTTGTATGAATAACTCCTAAGAAAATATGAACTAAAATATTATTCTATGTGTTGTGGACATTATATGCAACATAGCTAAAATTCAATGTAATTTTATACATATCATTTGATTAAAAACAAATAATTTTATAAATGTTTATAATGTTTCTAAGGGTCTCACTCAGGATATTTGTCTGTAGTCTTATACACTGTTGGTTCCTTGACTTTTACCCTATCCCTTCCATCCATGCATGCTCAATGCACCATATACAGATATATCTGAAATCCAAGTTAGGTTCTCTAGGCACCCTCATTTCTCTTGTTCTAGACATTAACCCATGAAGGTTTGATTACCTCACATTGGGTTGAAGTAACTGAAAAATATCACTGAAAGAAAATGATTAGAAGAAGAAGTATCTTTGCCACTGAGTTTGGCATAGTAATAAACATGTTAATACCATTGCTCATATAGTATCTGAAAACAAAGATAATCCCAAAAGAGTGGTGGATATTTGACACTCATGCTAAAGAGAACTTCGTGGAAGACTGATAATGACTTGATTTTTGCCTTTAGGCCATAATCTCTGAGATGGAACAGAATTATATCTTTAAGGTGGGAAAATAATTGCAAGAAAGGGCATTTCTTAATGTGAGTATTTATGAAAACACAGCACATTCTCCAGAGCAGGCTGTTTCACAGACTCATTTGCATCTGATTTATTCACATGATGCATGTCACCAGTTATAAACTTAGGACTAAATTAAGTGTTTTATGTTTTAAGACATTTAACATTGACATTACTATTGTTCTATGGTTGTTATTGTTGTTTTCTGTTTTAGGAGCAGAGAAACAAATTCTCCAATGTTTATAAATTATTACTCCATGGTCAAAACCAGTCCTTGCCCCTGACCCAAGTCTAGTAAAGTTGATCAAGTTTGGTTTATAGGCTTCAATGGAGGAAAATACTTCTTGTATTACAGACCTTTTCTACAGAGACTCAACAAACACATGTCTACTTACTCCAGATAGGAAGCCCACGACAGACCAAAATACTGACACCACTAAAGTCCAGCTTTGCGAACCAATAAATATTACTGGACTTTCTTACAGGAATATGTGTGAGGGGTTACTTAAAGGAGCAGAAATTGCAAAGACACCAGTCTAACCCAAAGCCCTTCCCAGCACAGATAACAGTTCTTGAGAGCTGGAGATCTGGAGCACACTGTGTAGCCTGCAGGTAGCTCAACAGGTTGGAGAATGTCCTCACCTGTTGGCTCAATTGGTCTGATTCTCTTACAGGCACTTAGGTGGGTCTCTGGCTCTTTTAGGCTGTCACAGGAAACTCTGCTTATCTGAGACTCCTTGGCAGCTTTGCTTCTCTGAGCTGGACTTTCATCAATCTTTACTGTTTATATACCCTTGGGGAGCGAGGGCCCTAGAGAATTTGGTAAGTTTTAGGGACATCCTGAAGGTATTTTCATTTGTCTACTTCCTGTGTTAAGGAAGGAATGTTTCAATCATCCTAGGATCTGCTACAAAACAGTGGTCTCCTTGGTTAATGTGTGGCCTTCTAGTAAACGGTTGTTAGAAATGACTTAAGGTACTGTTGACTTGTTTGTGTTTTGTTTTGAGCCATCATAATCATACAGTGGTCTGAGTGATCCTGATCTTCTATCACATGGCTTATGCTCCTTAGGATATCACGCCCTAACTTTGAGAATATGTTGTTAGAGAATAGCCTTGAATACTCACCTTTCTTCATCGGCAACAGCCCACTGCCTTTCTTTACAGAGAAGATAGTTATGCTTGCCTAACAGTAAAGCCCTGTGAGCAGTCTCTTTAAAATGTGTTCTGAACATGGTCACTTCTCAAAGTTTCCTAGATACAATACTCATCTGATTCAATATTATTGACTATATGGATTTCTGCTTCTAGTAAGTTTCCGATCCTCTGTGTGTTGTCACTACTCAGCAGATACCATGGTCTTTTCCAATACAAATCAGATTATAGAACTCTCCCGTGCAAAGATAGCTTCCCATAACCTTTAGGCCAGGATCCAAAATCTTTACTATTATCTCACTCTTAACTACTTCTAGACACGTCCCACCACTGGACAAGCCATATACTTGTTTAAGCCTTGATCAAGAGCACTTTCCAGAATATTGTTGGGATCTAACCTGATGGGGAAGACTTCCTTCAATATTGCTCTGCCTCTTCTCCTTCCACCAGGCTCCCACTGTTAAATAGTCTGTATTTTTCACTAATGTATTTGCACTTTTTAGCTCTGTGTATTTTTATTATCTCTTTCTCTCCAGAAAAGTAACTTCATTGAGATGTGGAGCTATAGTTAATTGGCTATCATTGTAGCTCAATGCTGAGTATATTTTCTAGGAGATAGTAAATAGTAATTTGTAGTAAATTCTATATTCACTACAAATTCAGTTACTAGGCACACAAGCTTAAGTTAATTCTATGATAAGGTGGTTTCATATATGAAAATTAGTATCTTCTTTAGTCAAAGATTTTATTAAATATTGGGTATTTTATTTCCTTTCTACACCTAAGAACTCAGGATTACTGAGCATCAGGAGAAATTAGCCCCATTCTGAAATTGACAAACTTGAGTAATTAACATTGCACTACATGAAGTGTATTTCACCTATAAATTTACTCATGATTTAATCTAATGATGCTATTCACAATCTATTACCTACATTCTATGAAAGAATACATTTAGTATAAAGATATATCAGACAAAATTGTTATGGAAGTATGTCCCTGTATTCTTCTTCTTTTTCTTTTTGATTTGGTTTAATATAAGTTAGAGTCATCTGAAGAGGAAATCTGAACTGAGAAGATGTATCTGTAAGATTGGCCTGTACATGGTGGCAACCAGCCTGGACTGCAGCTGAAGGCCATATCTGAGTCTGCAGCCCTAACACAGCCAGGGTCTATGCTGTTTCCTGTGGCTACTCATACCATGAAGGCCATACCAATGTTAGGGTTCTGGGCCACCACCTGGGGCCATGTTGGTGTCCACCAGTCATGCTGCCACTTAGGCTGTGTTGATCTGAGTGACCTGCGCTGCCACCTGGGGCCATGGTGACATCTGAAGCAGAGGGTCATGTCTAGGTCCATAGTCCTACCGTAGCTGAAGTCTGTGTTGATGTGTGTGGTCCATGTTGCCACCAAAGGCCCCAGAGATGCCCAGAATCTGGACTGCAACCTGTGGTCATGTTGATGTCCTGAAGGTAGTGCTGACACCAGAGCCATGCTGATGTGAGTGGCCTGTACTGCAACAAGAGGCCATGGTGTTGTCTGGGCCCAGGATGCTGCCAAGGGTCATGTCTGGGCATAGGCCCTACAATAGCCTGGGTCTGAGTTGATGTCTATGGCTCCTGTTACCATAGATGGCTGTGCAGATGCCCAGGATCTGGTCAGCCACCTGAGATCACGTTGGTGTTTGAGGGCCATGCTGCCACCAGGACCATGGTGATATCTGGGATGAGCTGCTACTGAGGACTGTGTAAAGGTCTGTGGTACTGCTGCAGCTGGGATCTGTGTTGATATCTATGGCCCACGTTACCAAAGAGGGTCATAGGAATTGTATGAGCTGAGCTGGCCCCTCCCTTCACTGGCCCTGGGATAGCTGACCCTGTTATTCACTGGACATTGCAGCAGGAGAGTTGGCCCCAATGGCATGAGCCTAGGAGTGTTGGCTCTGTTCCTTACCTGAGGGGAGCAGTCCCAGTGGCCCAGACTGACCAGCTCAGCTACCACTCATGTCAACATCCTGGGCTTTGCATTGGTCCACCTGTGGTGGTATTGTGTTCCCCAAAATATTGTGTACTTTAATGAACTTATCTGGGGTCAGAGATAGAACAGCCACAATATTAAACATGAGGATAGGCAGTGGTAGCATACGCCTTTAATCCTAGCATTCCAGAGGCAGAAATTCATGTGTTCAAGGATACACCCAAGCATGGTGACCCACGCCTTTAATCCCAGAAAGCCAGCCTTTAATCCCAGGGAGTGGTGGTAGAAAGCAGAAAGGTATATAAGGCGTGAGGACCAGAAACTAGAGGCATTTGCCCTGGAGAGGCATTTGGCCTGGAGAAGCATTTGGCCTGGAGAAGCATTTTGGCCTGGTTAAGCATGTGGCTGGTTAAGCATTTAGGCTTTGGAGAGACACAGTTCAGCTGAGAACCATTTGGATATGAGGACACAGAAGCTTCCAGTCAGAGGAAACAAGACCAGCCGAGAAGTTGTCCAGGTGAGGTTAGCTGTGGCTTATTCTGTCTCTCTGACCTTCCAGTGTTCACCCTAATAACTGGCCTCAGGTTGGATTTTATTAATAAGACTTTTAAAGATTCATGCTACATCCACCCTAACATCTACCACATGTATGACCTGCTAGAGGGCATGGAAAGACTGGTCCTGCAGAAAGATAGCTTCAGGATCTCCATGACATGGGTCAAAGCAGGATATCCTCCAAGAAGAGTTACAGTGAGGGTCCAGTGATGATGGTGTGCCAGAGCCAGAGGCCTTGAACCACACCAATGATTCACTGCAATGGACATTTTGGGGTGGGGCTGATCGGGCAAAAGCATATACTGCATGACACACTGCATTTCCCAATGTCACTAGGATGAATGAAGAGGTGTTGAAAAGATGGGAAAGACAGAGGAGTGAAGTGGTTTTGTTTGTTTTGTTTTTAATTAATTTTGGGGGGTTTCTTTTTATTTTTGTGGGGATGCTGCAGGAGGAAAGGGTAGATATGGAGGGATATAATATAGATAAGTGGGGTTGGGGTACATGATATGAAATTCCCAAAAAACAATATGTATATGTGTGTGTGTGTGTATATATATATATATATATATATATATATATATATATATATATATGTGTGTGTGTATATATATATATATATATATATGTGTGTGTGTGTGTGTGTGTGTGTGTGTGTGTGTGTGTGTGTGTGTGTGATTGGCCTATAGGCATCCCACTGCAGACAGAGGGAAGTCCTTACTAACCCTCATCCTTAATAAGCTATCTACAATTGACACCCACTTGCAAAGGAAAAGTTAATTGTCTTCAATGGAGTATCATTGGGTATATTAAGAACACTGAAAGATAGGCCCCATACCCAGCAGTAGATGTCCAACACGAAATGAACTTGATGATACTTTTGTAGACTTGTTTCATATGGTTTTGTTTTGGCATTGTTTTGTCTTATTGGTCTTTAGCTTGTATATTGTGGTTCTGATTTTGTGTTTTTTATGGTGTGCATGTTTGTGTGTGTGTGTTTTTTTATATATTGTTTTGTTCTGTTTTATTATGGTTTGTTTTGTTGTTGTTTGTCTTTTGGTTTGATTTCTTAAGAGAGAGAGAGAGAATGAAAGGGCATGGAGTTAAGGGGGTTGGAAGGTGGGAATGATCTGGGAGGATTTTGGAGAGAGGAAATCATGATCAGAATATATTGTACAAAAACATTTTTTCAATTAAAAAATGAATAAGATTTAAAAAAAAGAGTGGTCTATAGGAAAGTCAGTGTATATTGTTTTGATTAACAGTTTATTTGAGAGCACTGAGCTCACTGTGGTTGGTGTTACTTCTGGGCAGGTGGGTCTCAGGTATAAGAAAGTAGACTGAGCAATTGATGATGAGCAGTGTTCCTTCTTGGTCTCCTCAGTTATTGCCTCCTGTTTCCTGCCTTGGGTTCCTATGCTGACTTCCTTCTGTAATAGACTGTCACCTGGACATGTAAGATGAAGTAAACCCTTTATTCCCCAATTTACTTTTAGTCATGGTAGTTTATCACAGCAGTGGAAATTCTAATTAAGACAAATTAGAAGGAGCAGTACCAACCCACTGTCTTCACTGGGAGTCTAGTCAAATCAACCCCCAGTGACAACTGGACCTGGTAGCCACTGGGAGATAATTGTGAGAAGCCTGATCTCAATCTGAGATGAGAAATTGCTGCTTTTGAAAGCAGGCAAGGTTGGTCCAAGATCTGACTGCCCCTGAAGTGAGTATCTGTTGGAGCTACCTGCAGTTTTGGTGGAACATAACTAAGTGGAGTTCATGTAAAAGTTCCTGGTACAAAAGTGACTTGAATGTTGTTGTGGCAGCCAGCTACTGTTCCAGCTCCCAGGAACAAATTGTGTCTTGGTGCCCTTCCAACATCTGAACATGTGCTTCCCTATCTTGCCTTGGCAAGAAGCAAATCAGCAACTAACCTGGTTGGGGACCCTTTTGAAGAGTGTAGGTCTCCTGACACTCCAAGTTTAATAAGTCCTCCTTGATTGATTCTATCCTAGTCTCATTTGCAAAAATACATCCAACCAGAGCGCTCTGCTTTCCAAATAGTGGGGTACACACAGCTTTTTGTCAGTCTGTCTTGATCTTAGCCAGCTCCCATTTACAGTGAGGGGTCTATTTCCTGTGTGTCCCCTTGCTTCTCTTTGAATATCTCTATCCCACCAAAGTCCTGATGAGCAAGGCAGCTAGTCTCTGACAGACAGTTAAAACCAATTAGCATAGCTGATTCTCTTAGGTCTCAGAAGTTAGATGGGTAGAATGAATGGAATCAATTCTCCTTCTACCCTTGATGCTGAAATGGTACTCTTTGATTCAATTTTCTTTCATGGAAAATTGCCCAACTGAAGGTTTCTTGAACAAAATGACATTTACTAGAAGGCTTTCTGACCAAACTCTGCCCACTAACTAGGATATTGGATATAGATCTGTATTGCTCCCTCATCTGTCTTCTAGCCTTCTATCAAATGTCACTTAACCTGAAACGATGTCTTACTGCCTTGTTCTTTGGCCATTATCCTTTTGGGCTGGTGGTAGCCCTACCATGTGCAGTAAGTATGCCACAGATCCTATGAATTGCTCTGCTGTTCTAAATCCCAGCAGGTATATGGTGGCCCCATAATAGGGAATGTGATGGGACACAGGGCTGTTATGAGCTTCATGCTATGAGGTGGCTTCTCTTCTAAAGAGAGGAATCAAGAACAGGGCTATACATTTTGAAAGCTAAGGTCAAAGTTATACAACAGTGGTGGTGATGCAAGACTGTATTCTTGAGACACACAAGAGTCCTTCTCCTTCAAAGACATAGGATTGTTCTTGGAGCTTTATTTTTCACAATCTAAGGCTAAGGAGACAATGAAGGATAATAATTGGTTGAATGTGAGCCCATGAGTACCACCTTCAGAGATTATGCTGTTTCTGTTCCCAGTACAATTATTTCTATGGGAATGATGTGGTTTGGGAGACTGACAAGAAAACTAATATTTCCCAAATTGTTACAGAATTTATAATCTCTCTCATCTGGTTTCATTTGTAAAGGAATTAAGTTTTCGTGTTAAATATGTGTTAAATTTGTTTTCATGACTCAAGCCTGGTGACTTTCCAGATACTTTGCTATGGTTCTCCCTAAAAATTCATTTAGATTAGTGTTGTACAAGATACAGAGGGTAGGTCCTTTAAGAATCACCAGGTGATGGGTCTAGGAGTGCATTGTATTTTTAGTGGCGTAGGACTGGCTGTTGTTTCCTGGAGCTGATAGTAAGATTGGTCAGTCTTTTGGGAGGCTATTTCTAACAGGGATTTCAAGTGAAGGTGTTTTGTTCTGGGAAGGCCAGTGTGAAGCACACTCCACCAATATTTGTTCTGTCATTTCCCTCAGGAAATTGACAGGCTTATCTTAATGTTCCTCTTTAACCAAGAGATCAGGTATTTTGTAAGACCTACCAATAAACTACCCAATGACAAAGACCAATTTTCAGATAGGACCTAATGGGTGGGGGCCAATGCCCATTAACCATCTAACAGATATATGAAAGGGCAATTACAGCAGTCTTCCTAAAGAAGGGAATGGAAATCATAGAATTAGGCATAGTAAAAAATCTGGTTAGGGAAACCCTCATTTTTTTTTTTTTTTTTTTTTACTAATGATAAACTATACATTGCAAAAAAGCAGTTTCTTCAGCAAATGGTACTAGACAACTGGAAAGGTAAATGTAGAAGAATGAGTCTAGAACCTTATCTCTCTTGGATCAAAACTTAACCCCCAAAGTATCAAGTATCTGAACTTAAGACTTCATATCCTGAAGCTGCTATAAGAAAAAGCAGAGAGTGTACTTATAGGTAAGGACTTTCAAAATATGGTTCGGGTTGCACAGGAGTTGAGATGGACGGACAATTTATGAGTGGTACCACATAAACCTAAAAAGTTTCTGCACACTTAAAGACACCATCAATCAAATAAAGAAGCAAATTACAGTTTGGTAGAAAAGGAATATTCATCAATTATATATCTGACAAAGTATTGATGTCTAAAATATACAAAGAACTCAGAAAAATAAATATTAAGAAAACATATACATTTATTATATTAAAAAGTTTAAATAGAGTTATTGCTATACAGTATGTTAATGCTTTACCCAAAGGTCACAGGCTATCAAGTAAATAAATAAAAATAGCCAAGTGCCAAATATGAATTACTTCTTTTTTGAGTTTTTGATCATATGTGTCCTAAAGAGCTCCATAATATACTATGCTGACGCCATTGTTCTTCGCTTGTTCAGAACTGGATGGTAAGACTGAGTTGCTGAGGAGATCATATACTTGGGTCATCGGACTTGGAGAAATAAATCTGGTGATGATTCGAAAGCTTTATCCTTTCTTAATGCTGAAAGGCGCTATGCACGCTACTGTTGCTAGAGTTTTCCTGCCTGGCCCACGGTCAGGACAAATCTCTGTCACCCACCAGTCCCACAGCCGCTCAGATCCAACCAAGTAAACACAGAGACTTATATTGCTTACAAACTGTATGGCCGTGGCAGGCTTCTTGCTAACTGTCCTTATATCTTAAATTAATCCATTTCTATAAATCTATACCTTGCCACATGGCTCGTGGCTTACCGGCATCTTTACAGGCTGCTTGTCCTGGCAGTGGCTGGCAGCGTCTGGCCGCGTCTCCTTCCACCTTCCTGCTCTTTTTATTCTCTGTTAGTCCCGCCTATACTTCCTGCCTAGCCACTGGCCAATCAGTGTTTTATTAGCAACACATTTGCCATACAGAACATCCCACAGCACGCTACTTGTTGGGAAAAGTAGGCAAAAGCTTTAACCAGCTTTGAAACCTATGAGCATATTTACAATGGGCCTCCCAAGATATGTCCAGTAATGCATGTGTGTTATGGGAGTAACCAATCACTTTCAGCTTATACTTAAAGCCCATCCCACAAGAAGGAACTGTTCCTGCCTAGATTGAATCTACCAGGTTGAACTCAATCCCCAGGGGAGTCTTTGCCCTAGAGGAGATGGGAATGGGGTTGGGCTGGGGGGAAGGGGGGGGGCTGGAGGGGGAGAACAAGGGAATCCGTGGCTGATATGTAAAATTAAATTATAAAATAAAATAAAAAATAATAATAAAGAACAGAGAGTGAGAACAAGGAAAAAGAGACCATGATAAATGAAGACCCCACAGGAATAGGAAGAAGCAAAGTGCTAGAGAGGTCCCCAGAAATCCACAAAGATACCTCCACAACAGACTACTGGCAATGGTCGAGAGAAAGCCCAAACTAACCTACTCTGGTGATAGGATGGCCGAACACCCTGTCATGATAGAACTCTCATCAAATGACTGAGGGAACCGGATGCAGAGATCCATGGCCAGGCCCCAGGTGGAGTTCCAGAACTCCAATCAGAGAGAAAGAGGAGGGTTTGTATGATTGAGAATTGTTGAGACCAAGGTTGGAAAAAGCACAGGGACAAATAGCCAAACAAATGGAAACACATGAACTATGAACCAATAGCTGAGGAGCCCCCAACTGGATCAGGCCCTCTGGATAAGTGAGATAGTTGATTGGCTTGGACTGTTTGGGAGGCACCCAGGCAGTGGGACCGGGTCCTGTCCTCAGTGCATGAGCTGGCTGTTTGGAACCTGGGGCCTATGTAGGGACACACTGCTCAGCCTGGGAGGAGGGGACTGGACCTGCCTCTACTGAATCTTCCAGGTTGAGCTGAATCCCCAGGGGAGTCCTTTCCCTGCAGAAGATGGGAATGGGGGGGTGGGTTGGGGGAGGGTGAGGGGCAGGAGGAAGGAGGACAGTGGAATCCGTGGCTGATATGTAAAATTAAATTAAATTATAAAATAAAAATGGAAAAATAAAAAAGAACGAACTGTTGCCAAAAACTGTTAACTTTGACAATAACTGGTATGAGAATAGATCATAGGCTCTATAGGAAACTATATTATTTGTTACTATTCCTCTATTACTCTACTAAACATAGTACGAAATTGCCTATAAAAACTTAACTATAGTTGAGTGCATCTCACAATCTTCAACAGAGAAGCATCTGTTTCAGTAGATGCTAACTAATACAGAGCCTCATAAATGGTCAATGTATAGAAAATGAGAGACTGTGGAGTGGTCAGTATAGTATAAATGAGGCATCTATAGCATAGTTATTCCTCCCAAGGCACATCTTTCATGGAAGTGGTGTTGGGAAGATTGTAAGAGCCCTATGTATGGAAGACTGTTGCAAAACACTGTTCTATGAACATGATTGGCCCATTGCACATATGAACTCACAGAAGCCTTGATTGCATGAAGATTTATAGAAGATCAAGCCCCAAAGTTCATAGTATGGGTGGGGGGTGGGCTTACAAAGTCCCTCCCCTATATGAGGATATATGTACAATTAATGGTTAGGGCAGAAAGAGAACATTTTCTTCAAGATTATAACTCCTGCTAGGCTACTTATTTTTCAGTGGACAATCCTCCTCCCATGACCTTACTAGTAGCACACAGTGGTCTCAGTGGATTTAAAAGAACATATAAAACCAGGATGTAAAATGATGAGAGGAGTTGGAAAGGGGGAAGTGTAAGGTGGGTTTAATCAAGACGTATTATATGCATCTATGAAATTTTCAGACAATTAAAAAAAAACTTCAACTAAAACCAATCATGAATTAACCAGGGCAATCTACAACTTAAATTCCTTGTAAATTTTGAATCACAGAGGAAATGCAGTGTGAGGCAGAAAATGCCAGGAAAGGCTGAATGATCAGGCTAGGCAATATGCCATGCAATCCTTCAAGAGCTATTGGTCTTCTGCAATCAAACTGTTGGGCAGGGCTATAAAACATGTTGATTATTTAGGATCTAATTATCTGAATTATTAATCATTCTTACCCCTCACCCCCAAGTACTATTCTGCTGCCAATTCTCTCAAAAGTAGCTCTAATTCTATTAATCTCTTTGCCAGATTCTGGGAAAAGAATTACAGAGACACTGAAATCGCAATCAATCTATCCAACTACCTCTTATCCACCTAGTAAGAGATTTGGTGGAAATAAGGGAAAAGTGATGTCTTAATGAGATTTGGGAAATAACTGCGGATTTCATTTATGTCTGCTCAACCTGACTAATAGGCGAGTATACATAACAATTGTCTGTAATGCAATACTGAGTAAAACCTGCTGATTTTCCCCAGGGACACTGTAACTGTTCATTACTTTACACTGCAGTATAAATTGGCCCAGTGGGGAGGCAGGCATAGATTGAAGGGAGCTGAGAACTAAATTACATAGCTAATGCTACAGGAAAATCCCCCACACTTGAAGCCCTGGAAATCGAGTTCTGATACATATATTCAATCTCTGATCCTCCCAGCTCACTCACCTAGTTATGTGTTAGGAGAAACTAGAACCAGGCATAGTATTATCTGGAATGTAGCTTGGAAGTAAATAAATTGAACACCATGATAAAACAACTATGGTCCAGAAAATATTCATCCTTTTAATAGAAATTTACAGTTTGTTATATATTTATAGATGCAGCAAAGATAAATTAAAAGTATCTACAAGAACTGTCTTATATTTGAACCACAGACATACCAGTTAATACCTGTATGACTTGTTATACATTCATTGTTCCCTTAATGAAGTAATTTTCGTAGCTGAGTGATGAACAGGATACCAGCACATGCATTTGTTGTGCAATCTTCTAAGATGCAAATGTCCCCATTACTAACCAGAGTATGAAAGTTCTATCTTTGCTACATAGTATCTTTGTTGTTGTTATTAAGCTATCATAATTCTGACCTTAGTTCTCCTACTTTGGGAGAAGGGACTAAGAGCAAAGGGAATATAAAAGTATTAAAATTGGCATAGTTTTAAAACTGTAACTATTAAAAACTATAACAAGCCCAGCTTTAATACTATATACAAGGATCAATTAGCAACAGGTAAAAATGTTAACAACAATTGAACTTGGAAATACTTTTCATTAGTCTAACATCTCTCAAGTTACAAAGTATTTGAGGATATACAAGTTCTCTTCTAGATAATTTTGTTGTTGTTGTTGCTAGAAAGTAAGGAAGTATAAGCCCCAGGTACTCTTTGTGATTTTGTGAATTAATTGTGTGTATATGCATGTGTATGAAGATCATTGAGTCAGAATAGGACATTTGATGTCCCCCTTTATCATTCTCTGTCATATGTCCCTTAGAAAGAATATTTCATTAAACCTAGAGCTAGGCTGGTGGCTAGTAACCCATAGCAGATTACCTATTTGTGTTTTCCACTACCCTGGAGTTACA
>CABHPR010147346.1:7445-32059 GCA_902168415.1 Peromyscus melanophrys
GAGAGAGAGAGAGAGAGAGAGAGAGAGAGAGAGAGAGAAACATTGTTTTTTTTTTTTTTTGGTAACAAATTCTTTCCATGTCTTTGCTCTACACTTATGGGAGGGACATTTATTTGTGGGGGGACTCAATGGTATTCTAATGTCACCTTCTCCTAGCCCCTGCTATGTCCTGCTAGTTCTTGCTGACCATTGCAGCTCCCTGTGTAGTTTTCTATCTGAAGTGTCACCAACATCCCTCATTCATCTTAGTCATCCTTTATCTTTCCTTCCCTTTCTCATGACCCAAAGATGAAGTCGTCCCATGCCTTAGCTTTACTGTATCATGTATTTTATACCTTTGGCCTTTGCGCTCTGTTGTTGTTTATAGGTTTGTTTTCTCTATTGGACTATGAACACTTTCAGAGCAGGCAGCCCTGTGCGTCGTCCTCACACCATAATACCAAATAAAATGATCATTGTGGGACCTCCAGTAAGTTTTATGAAGGAAGTACCCTTCACAGATGGGTATGTATTTTACATATTTCATGTGATTTCTAGATAAGATATGGAGCTCTGAATGTGAAAATCCTGATAACAGGTTTCTAATAATACTATGACAGTTTCCTAACCAGTGAATGAAGAACAGCGTAAATTTGTGTTCCACATCCGTCAGCATGTAATAATGAGTGAAGACTATATCAGGAGGGGATCCTGATTAGGAAGTTGATAAACTGAATCCAAACTCCCCTTCTCAGAACTTTGAAGAATTATAAAGACTAGTTTTGAAGATAAAGACTTTGAATACCTCTCTGAATGAGTTTACTTATATATAAAAACAGGGGACTAAAAGTATAGATGCAATCTGGTAAATGAAATCCATTCTTTTTAACTTTAGAATTACATTATTCTAATGGTTCTACCTAATAAGGGTTAACTATTACATAAATGACTTAGATCAAAATTACTCATAAACATTACAAAAACAAACAAAAAATAAAACCCTCTGTTTTTAACCAGTGTTCATGCTTGAGAGCTGTTCTGACTTCTAGGAGGAGATGTGTGAATGTATTTAGTGGTCATTTCCACAGGGGTTCTGTTTCTTTAAGAGAATATGGTTGTTAAGTCAGAAGATCATTGAACCATATGAGGGTCAATAAAAGAATAAAATCACTGGTTAGCGATTCGAGCACAAGGAACTTGATCCCAGTGTATGCTGCTCACAGTCAACAGAGGAGTGCCAGATCCTTGGCTATTTGCTGCTCTTCAGGATGTTTTCTGGCAGAATAATTAAGTTGGTGGTTTTTGAGCTTCTTGAGTTCGCTGCCTTCTCCGTCCCTACCCTTGTGATAATGGAACAGTTTGCTACTGCCTATCAGAAGACAAGGGGCGGCTCTGACAGGACGCACTATTGGCTCATTGTCTCCTGCTCCATTGCCTATGTGGCTGCAATGAGTCTCTTGATCTGGGTCCCGATAAAAGTTGTCTTATTCAAGAGATGGCATCTTTACAAAAAGATTGTAGGATGGTAAGTAAAAGAGCTCATTAGCAGGGAGTCCCTGCCATGTTTTTAATCCATAGATGTGATGTATACATGTGTGCCAATCATATGAACTTAGCACAAGTGTGTATAAGATAATGGCGACATTGCATTCACTGTCTGTAAATGTATTGATGTTGTAGTATCTTTTATATCTTCTATGTAAACATGTTGATGTTATGCTATTGCTACATTTTCTATGGTCACTTTTTTTCTGAATAACAAATTACATATGTTAACAAGGTATGTTGGTTTGAATGTTGCCAGTACATTCTGCACTGAATTGTACCAAGTCTCCAGAGTTACCCTACACACATCATGATCATTAGCACACAGAATTTCACTTTTGCACCAAACTGAAAGTAACATATCTTTCTAAGTGTTTACATTGCACTTCATGGGTCTAAGGCACGATTTAGCTGTTTATTAACTGAGATGTTTTAGGCAATCTGATTATTAAGATTAAAAACAAAAAGAATGCTTAAGGTGATGTTATTAACCCTTGCAGGGAGAAAATATGTCTATGATAATACAGAAGTGCCTTAAGTAAAGATTTGATGTTGCCAGGTTCAGTGGTATATGCCTGCACATCCAGCAGTCAGGAGGCTGAGGTAGCAGGATCCAGGTGTTCTAGATCAGCATGGGCTACATAGCAAGACACCGACTCTCAAGAGAAAAAAAGTGAACACAGCAGCACCAAAATCACCTTACTTTGGCATTTACTGTCAGTTCTGACTGGTGAGCTTGAGAACAATTCCTGTTACTATTGTGTTTTTCCTTTTAGATCTTCAGATCTGGTTCTCACTTATCTGGGATTTCTTTATCTTCTCTGATGAGTTCAGTTCTCTTTGTCACTTTGTTACTGATCCTTTGCAGGTGAGCAACATAGAGAGAATTTGAGAAAGGAAGAGCTGAGTGTTGTAATATAATTTAGGGCAGAAATGTAAAAGCCATACCTACAGCAATAGAGTAATCTTTGAAAGGATGTTGACACAGAGAGCTGAAGTATGAGTGGAGTTTACCAAGGCTTCCTTAGGTACTGACCCTGGATGTGGCTCCCTGAACCTTGCCAGGGCACTTTCTGTTGCCTAAGGACAAGACTTCTCAGAAGGAAATCATTTTGTGGTTGGCACTGCCTTTGTCATGGGAGGCAGAGACTTTCCAGCCCTGGCATGAGCCTCAGGTTCACAAATGGGGTGTCTTAGAGATGGGCCATATACCCCAAATTGCTTTGACTGTCCAAGACAGTTAGATGAGCAAAGGATTTTGAGGAGATAATGGCAATTCCAAATGACAGTGAGAATAAGGCAGTTGGACAACAGCCCACTGCAGTACCCACCCCCCAAGACTCTTGGCTTTGATGGCTTGTTTTGACATTGGCTCATTTCTCTAGTACCTTATGCCCTTAATGTTATTCAGATGGCCAACTTTTCCTCATAATTATTATCAATATGATGAATATTAAGCTATAATTGCTTTTTCACAGATCCTATATGTTGAGGATGTTATACATGGATTTTTATTTCTTAATTCTGTACCACCTCATACAAGTATTTTACCTTTAAAAGTAGATATTTTTAATGAATGTCTCATTAGTATTCCAAAAAGGAAACTGATACTCAGAAAAACTTAGCAACTTTCCCAAAGCCAGTCTAGTAAGTGATAGAACTGAACATTGGACTTTGGCCTGTCTCAGTCTATGCCTGATACTCCAACCATGATTCTAGACTATCTCTGATGAACCAGGTCTCGGGCCTTCAGGGCAATTGAGATGGAGGAGAAGTCTTTTGTTCCCAGTCTTCAATGCATGGTGCATCCTCACCCTTCCCCTGTCTGCTCAAACTTCATTTTACACATCTGTCCCAAGTTACACATCTGCATCAAAGGGTCTGGGTTTGCTGCCACAACTTCATCTTTCAGTGATTCTTCTGGGGAATCCTCTCCCTGTCTTTAGTTTCTGCTTGTGGGTGAGGCTGGCCACAGGTGCTGTGAATGCTTTTACATAGATATCAGTTTATCTGTAATTTCAGCGAACTCTGCAACTGTTTATTTCCTCATGGGCTCATTCATGAACACTATCTAGTAGTGACCTTTTAGAGTCATTAAAGAGAAGAAACAGCTCATGAAAACAACTTGCAAGCATTTTACATGCTCAGCAAAGCTAAATTTAGACTTTATGGCAACTCAGTGGAGTTAGATGTTGCTGTCCTCATCTTATATCTGGTGAAATAGAAACTTAAAGTGATAACTTTGTGAAAAGATATGGCTGCCTTGAGGTGGGTCTGAGATTTGTAAGCCCAGAGTTGTCTGATTCTGTGCAAGTTCTTCTATTTTAGGAATTTTTTTCTTTCTTCTTTTTGATTTTTGAAGGCCAACCATGGTTTGCTTTACTGGCATTAAAATATATTTCTCCCACAGATGTACATTTCAGTAGTACTCATAACATGATTTCCAATGATATTTTGTCATTTGGCCATATGAGAGGCAATATAGTAATACTATTACAACCTCAAAGTTATTTTTGCATTTACAGAAGTGCCATCATGTACAGGGTATTAAACCTTAATTGCTACATGAAGATTGCTTTTTAAAACAATATACATAGTGGAGATCACAAACATTATTTTAATTATTTATTGTTGAGTAACTAGGTAGATAGTTTTTCATATAAAGTTTAATAAATCCTTAAATTCATAGGTTTGATATTGATGAGACTATTTGAGCACATCCCCAAAAGGGCACATGAACCCTATGAAACTGGTCTTCAGAGAGAGGGACTAGAGCACTGATAAAGAATCTGCCCAAAGAACAAGAATAAGAAGGAGCAGACATGGACTCAAATCTCAGCTTTGACATTGTCTTATATGAGTTATTTATATTTTCTAAGCTTTAGTTTTCTCAAGAACCAAACAGAAACAATCTAGTTTCCATTGCCATTAAAAAAAAAAAACAGCATAAGATTGTGCATCTAAAATTGCTAATATAGTACCTCAAAGCACTATATGGCTATCAGTGTTAGTGCCCTCCAGCTGAACTGATTATTTCAATTTAAACTGTGAACCTTGTTTAATCCATAGAGTAATCGTGAGAGATGAAAGCTGTCATGATGAAATTGAAGAAAAGTAGATACTGTCAGTGGTACTCCTAGAATTTGAGGAATTTTGTAGGCTCTCTTTTGCCATTTGAACATGAGAACCCATATAGTGATACCATTATAATCTCAAAAGTAATCTTTGCATTTACACAAGTGCTTTGAGTTTCCCTTTCTCTGTGACCTACTGGACCGGGCTGTGAAGTGACCAGGTGGCTATAAATCTTTTATGAAGAGGAAGCAAGTCATAGAGCTGAAGACATACACCAAGTCAACAGTAGAGTTTGAACTTTCACTTGTGCTCAGCACTTCCTCATTCTTTCAGAATCGCTGTTCCTCTCTTCATTGCCTGTTATCATTCATGTGGGTTAGGGAGAGGCTAAGTGGAATAAAGAAAGCTCCTTAAGTAAATACCCAAGTGTATGTGACAATCCACAAGAGAGATCCTTTCCTGGAGGATCAGAAGGCTCCCTGGGGACAGGACAGCTCTGGAGGATATGTGGAAATCCCCAGATTGCCTCAGGACCCGGAGCCATATTTCACAGATTCTTCCTACTCTTTTTCACGATACAACTCTTTCAAACTATGATGTGTCAGGAATCCTCGGGATCGTGAAGTTTGAAAGGCCATGTTTTGAGTGACATTTAGTTTGTTGAGATTTTGCTGTTGCTTTGTGTTAGGCAATGGAAGTGGCAGTGGTGTTAGGTGTCATAGTAAAATAAGAACAAGTATTTGCTGATCACTTCCTTTGTGCCATGCTAGCAACATCAGTTCGGTCAACTCCCTAAACTTGATACTCAAGAAGCATAGCTCCCCTTTTATAAATGAAGAAACTGAGTCACAGACGTTAACAGATCACACAAACAAGATATGCAAGAACATCCCTTGGATGTCTGTCTCCAGGGTCCTCCGGTAGGACACACAGCACCTGTGACATCTGTGCTACACTGCACAGCCTGGCTAACCTGCAGGGAATGTAGCCCACTGTTTTTAGTAGGATATCCATAACCATTTTATTATTATTGTTGTTATTATTATTTATGATTATGATGGGTGTTTTTGAGGTAGAACTTCATTTATCACAGAAGCACCTCAAACTTGGTGTGTAGCTGATGGGATGATCTTGAATTCTTGAGCCTCTTGCCTCCACCTCCCACGTACTTGGATCACAGGAATGCATTCCCAACTCCCAGTTTTATGCAGGGCTGGGGATCAAAACCAGGACTTTTTGCAAGCTAGAGAAGCAGCCTGTCAACTCAGCTGCATCTGCACCTTGATCCCAGTATCTATGTATTGGTGCCTTATAGTTATTTACTTTACCAGTGTTCCCATGTGGCTGTCATCTTCCTCTTTGTTCAGAATCAGTGACGTTATCGTTGTGGACTGTAGGCTTTCCTTCTTTACCCTACTCTATTCCATAAGTCAGTAGGAGCCACCCTTTTGGTCTCTACCCACCATATGCAGTAAGTCACCATAGTCTATCACTTCTTCTCTTGTGGACCAGCTCCCTTTCCCCTGTGACTGCCCCCAAGTTGGGCCTTCATTTCCAGTCCTACCATGGATTTGATTTTCTGGCATGGTTCCTTGTGGTCTTATGTATTCAGATGCAGTGTCAAGCCATTGTCCCGAGTTGGTTTAAGGAAACACAAAGAACATTTTGTTAATTATGGCAGGGGTTCTGGGATGTCTGTTCATCCCTCATTCTTGCCTGGTCCTTTTTAATAGGACAGTGCGGTCATGTGTGTTTAAAGATGGCATACCTTCTGAGAAATAAGTTTCTTGATGCTTCAAGAAATATGTGCCTGAATCCTCTACACATACTGTGTACCGTTAAGGATATTTTTATTTGGTTGCAGTACTGAGGATCAAACTCAAGGCCTTCTGCATGCCAGGCTGGCTAGTCCTCTATCACTGAACTACACCCAAGTTTTTTGCTTGTTTGTTTTTTATTCTTGAGACAGAGTCTTGCTATATGGACCACACTGGCCTAGAATTCATTATATTCCTGCATCCGTCTCCAAAGTGCTAGAATTAGAGATATGTACCGCTATGTCTGGATAAAGAGAGTTTTTTTTTGATTGAAATATTTATTTTCTTTTAAATTGTCACGTAGTAACTACAACCATTTTGGAGGCACACTGAGGCATTTCAATACATGTATATTGCTGTATAAAGATCAGGTTAGGGTAACTAGTATATATACGTATATGTATTTAGATGTCTTCAACTCTGCACTGGAAATACTCATTTTCTCTTTTATTTGAAATACCCAGCTAACTGGTGTTAACTATGCCATACTGTTGTTATTCTCCCCATCGGTTTGCACCCCCGTATCCCTTAACCATTCTCACTCCATAAATTCCACCTCTGCACTCCTCCTGCCGCTCCTAGAAGCTTGTTTAATAAGTGGGAGTCCAACATAATACAGCAGGAAAAGTTGTAAAGAAGAGTAGTAAATGCAGAGACCACTAACAGGCTTAGCATCATTTTGGTATTGTATACCGTACATGATTGTATGTGATCTGCTTTATGATTGGCAGCACAGTACATATAGTATCCATCACCACAAATGTATGAGTAAATCCTTGTGCTATGACTATAAGCTGGTTATGACATCACCAGGTGAGAGGAGTTTTTTGACTCCTTTGTCATCTTTTGAGATTGCTGTCATATATGTCAGTCATTATCTATATCATCACTTGAATAAGGGTTTCTGAACATCAGCCTTGTCCCTTAACATCAACTTGGTGGATGGAAGAAATCTGAGAAGTCAGTGTCTAATCTTTTTCTTACAAGATAGATAGACTGTCTACCTCTTCTCCCCCTCCTCTTTATAACAGGGAACTTAGTATTTTCTGTGGTTTTAATGATCAGAATGGTCTTCCTTATTTATCAGACAAAGACTGCAACCATGCAGCTTCCCTCCTGATCTGCTTTCAAGACTTTGCCTCTCTTCATATGTCAGTGAGCTTGGCTATGGCCAGGATATCTGTCCATCGCTCCCCAACACCCCCTTTCTATGTTCCTTAAGCGTATTATCCATTGTCAAAAATATAAGCTGCCATTTCTGTGATGTGTCTCCAGGAGAACTTATACAAGCACTCTGTATCTGTCCCAAAGTTTTTCAGACACATGAAAGTGGTCATGTCACCCCACTGTCCTCAGAGGTGGCCCTAGCCATTCTGCTTCTTTCAGTTTGCAGAACTCCACCATTCCTTTTTGCCTCATGGTTCCTGGGCTTTGTATAGTTTTGGAAGTCTCCTTGGGATGCTGGCTGGCTTTCTAATGTCTGGATATTGTATTGTGATGTCCTTTTGATGCAAATACTGACCTCAACCATCCATTCAATACCATTGACTTCATTTGTAGTCACACCACCAGCTTTATAACTAAGAGTCTAGTCAACTGAAACTTCTAGAAGACTTACTTCAAAGTACAGACTCCTAAAAGACTTACTTCAAAGCAACTAAAACATATATGCCGAGGACCTAGTGTGGACTTACACAGGCTCCGTGATTGTGGCTTCAGTCTTTGTGAGCCGTATAAGCCCCGCTTAATTGATATCTGTGGGCCATGTTTTTGTGATGTCCTATCCACTCTGGCTCCTACAATTCTTCCTTCCCCTTTTTTGGTTTGGAGACCTCTAATGACTGCTTTTGTTTCCTTAGGGGTTATAGGTCACTTTAAGTTGTTTATCTAATCTTTGGTAAGTGGTATCTATGGAGAAAATCATCCATTTCTTTTAGATTTTTCCAGTTTTGTGGAGTATAAGTTTTTAAAGTATGACCTAAAGATTCTTTGGATTTCCTCAGTGTCTGTTGTTATGTCCGCCCTTTTCATTTCTGATTTTGTTAATTTGGAGATTCTCTCTCAATCTTTTAGTTAGTTTGGATGCAAGTTTGTCTATCTTGTTGATTTCTTCAAAGAATCAACTCTTTGTTTCATTGGTTTTTTGTATTGTTCTCTTTGTTTCTATTTTATTTATTTCATCTCAGTTTGATAATTTACTGCTGTCTAATCTTGGGTGGGCTTGCTTCTTTTGTTTTAGAGATTTCAGGTATGCTGTCAGGTTGCTAGTGTGAGATCTCTCCATTTTCTTTATGTAGGCACTTAGTGCTATGAACTTTCCTCTTAATATTGCTTTCCTTCTGTCCCTTAAGTTTGGGTATGTTGTGCATTCATCTTCATTGAATCCTAGGAAGTCTTCAATTTCTTTCTTATTTCTGTCTTTATCCAGCTTTCATTCAGTAGAGAGTTGTTCACTTTCCATGAGTGTGTAAGCTTTCTATTGTTTCTGTTATTGTTGAAATCCAGCTTTAATCTGTGGTGGTCTGATAGAATGCAGGGCTTATTTCAATTTTCTTGTATCTGGTGAGACTTGCTTTGTGACTGAGAGTATGGTCAATTTTAGAGAAAGTTCCATGAGGTGCTGAAAAGAGTGTATATTCTTTAGTGTTTGGGTGAAATGTTCTGTAGGTATCTGTTAGGTCTATTTGGCTTATAATGTCTGTTAGTTACAGTATTTCTCTGTTTATTTTTTGTGTGGATGACCTGTCTGTTGGGTATTGAACTCTCCCACTATCAGTGTGTGAAGGTTGATGTATGATTTAAGCTTTAGTAATATTTCTTTTTCAAACTTGAGTGCCCTTGAATTTGGGGCATAGATCTTAAGAACTGAAATATCATCTTGGTGGATTTTTCCTTTGATGAGTATGAAGTGTTTTTCCTCATCTCTTTTGATTAACTTTGGTTGGAAGTCTACTTTGTTAGATATTAGAAGGCTATACCACCAGCTTGCTTCTTAGGTCCATTTGCTTGGAAAATCTTTTTCCAACTCTTTACTCTGAGGTATTGTCTATCTTTGATGTTGAGGTGTGTTTCTTGTATGCAGCAGTAGGATGGATCCTGTTTTCACATCCACTCTGTCAGCCTGTGTCTTTTTATTGGGGAATTGAGACCATTGATAGTGAGAGATTTCAATGGCAAGTAATAATTCCTGTTATTTTGTTGTTGTTGTTGGTGGTGGTGTGTGTGTATTTCTCTTTTTTGGGTTTTTCTGGTGTTTTCATGGTTGTATTTAACCTCCTTGGGTTGGAGTTTTCTTTCTAGTATTTTCTGCAGGGCTAGATTTGTAGGTAGATATTGTCTAAATTTGATTTTATCATGGAATATCTTGTTTTCTCCATCTATGGTTACTGAAAGTTTTTCTGGGTACAGTAGTCTGGGCTGGCATCTGAGGTCTCTTTCAGCCTGAAGGATATTTGTCCAGATCCTGCTGGCTTTTAGAGTCTCCATTGCCAGGTCAGTTATAATTCTAATAGGTATGCCTTTATGTTACTTGGTCTTTTTCCCTTGCAGCTTTTAATATTCTTTCTTTGTTCTGTATGTTTAGTGTTTTGATTATTATGTGATGAGGAGACTTTCCTTTTGTCCAGTTATTTGTCCTCTGACTTACAATTTCAGAGGTTTAGTCCATTATCATCATGGCAAGACATGGTGGTGTACAGGCAGACATGGTGCTGGAGGATCTAAGAGTTCTACATTTTGATCGCCAGGCCACAGAAAGAGAGACTGCTACACTGGGCATGGCTTGAGCATATATAAGACCTCAAAGCCCTCACCCACAGTGACACAGTTCTTCTAACAAGGCCACACCTACTCCAACAAGGCCACACCTCCTGTCAAGTCACATAAAATGTCTGAGCCTAAATAAGGTTCACAAGAATCTACCAGTTCTCAGGTTCACAATAATCTACCAGTCTCTCTACTGGTTTAAGCAAAGGAAAGGTTTGCATACATAACTATAAATTCAGCTATCTGAACTTCTTTGCAATTCCCATTTCTCATTAATGCAATCCTCTTCTAAATAATCATTTACAGATTAGCCATTCACTGCCTGGCAGGTTTGTTCCCAAACTGGTATCCAGGATTCAAATTTCCATATCCCAGGACTTAGCCTAGTATTCATGACTGTCTACCCTCTAACCTTGACATACCTCTCCAAACCATCTCATTGTACAAATTCTTCATTTAGTTGATGCTAATTCCAAGCAACTAAATCTCTCCTCACACTAGGTACTGCATCTCTCTTCAAAGATTTGTGCTCTACTGTAGAAATCACACAATTAGGCAGGGAAAAGACTGACACAACACTGAGAGTAAGGGAGGGTTTTTGTTATTGTATGTCTGTGTATGTGGTATATGTGTTCATATGTGTGCACTTGTGTGTGTGCGTGTGTGCGTGTGCATGTGCGTGCGTGTGTGTGTGTGTGTGTGTGTGTGTGTGTGTGTGTGTGCATGTGTGAAGCCCAAGGGTCGATGCCAGGTGTCTTCCTCCATTGCTGTCCATTTTTTTCTTTTTAGATAGACTTTATCCCTACCCAGGATTTTGCTATTTTGGCTAGAACGGCCCTGACCTTCGTCTGTTTCTGCCTCCCCGGTGCTGAGGCTGTAGGAGCACACTGCAGTGCCTGGTTTTGACTTGACTCATTACACTCGCACAGCAAGCACTTTACTAGTTCCTTCTCCACCCCCTTTAAAATTATTCTTTATGCCCCACCCCATCTCACTCTATTGTGGTGCCCTGTGTGCAGCAGGTTTTCAGGTTTGGGCATGTGTGGCCACAGGTTTCAGAGTAGAAAAAAAGCTCACAATGTAGACTTCGAGCTGAAGTTGGAAAGATGAGGGTAAAAGATATCCCCACAGGTGAGGATGGATAATGTACAGACAGGGGAAGAAGCATATATGTTTTAAGGAGTGGAAGGAGATCAATGTGTTTTGAAAGGAGCTAGCAGAAAGAAAGGAGCCAGGTAGCATCACAGTCATTGGGAACAGGAGATTTGCAGTCAGAATATTCTGGATTAGAACTCATCTTTTACATCCTAGGGCATGACCTGGAGTTAATTAATTAAACCTTCAGCATCAGCTTCGTCATCAGTGAGAAGCTTTTTGTGGTGTTTGAGTGATGGAAGAACCATGTTTCACCACATTACTCAGCATTCAGTAGCAACTTAGAAGATGGTAGAGGAGTGTTCTGGAGTCAAGAGCAGATTCAAAGGAGCCTTCTGGCAGGAAACTTTGATTTACTGACTTAGGGAAAAGAGAATCTTACACATTTCTGAGCAGAGAGTCATTTCCCAAGTAATTATCTGACCTCTCCTCCACCAAGCTTCCTCCATGAGTAATCTCAGGGCAAGAAATTGTTGCACAAACAGGAAGTTTTAACCCATGGTGGGTGAATGTGATCTTCTAATCATGGGCTCAATTCCTGGGAGAGTCTTCTCATTGCCCATTCAGCGGCAATGGCTGCTGAAGTCATGGAGCTTGCCCTTTTTCAATATGCACCTGCCGACATGCCCACAAGTTCTCTTTCCCTCCATGCTGTATGTAGAATAGTGGTATTCTGTTAGTTTAAACGTAAGTAGACAGTGAAAGATTCGCTGATACGTCTAGCTGAAATTCTCTTATTCTGCAATCTTCTAAAATTGCTAGAACGAAATGTCTAAGCTTGGTGATATCAGACAGAATTTTCTGTCTCAAAGTTTTAGAGACTTAGGAGTCTGGAGTCAAAGTGTTAGCAAGGCTTGTTCCTTCTGAAGAGACATAAGGGAGAGTATGTTCTACACTCATCAGAAAGTATATAGTGGTGACTGGCCATCTTTCCATTCCCTGATCTTGATTTTCATGTTCACATGGCATTTTCTCCCCTTCCTTTCCTAGAAGTCCCTTTGTGCATGTCTGCTTTAAAAAATGTTTCCATAATATTGACTTAAAATCTATCCTGATACCCTATTTTAACTTAATTACTTTAGTAAAAACACTATTTTCAAATAGCTTATATTCTGAGGGACTAGAAATAGGGACTCAACCATAACTGGGGTGCAAACTTAACCCCACAGTATCCCATCCTCTGGACCCACAAACTTCATGTTGTTTCCTTGCAGAAAGTCATTCATCCTAGCATCTCAAAACGTCTGATCCACTCCAATATCAATTCTGTGTTCAAAAGCTCATCTAAACATCATCTCAAAGGGCCCCAAATCACCATCTTATGAGCAAGGCTTGGGGAATGACTGTCTTGGGTCACAATTCCTCTCTATCAGTGACCCATGTGGAACCAGACAAAAGGTAGGTTGCAGGGCCTGGAGAGATGGATTAAGAATGCTTGTTTCTTTTGCAGAAAGCCCAAGTTCAATTTCCAGCATCCAACTGCAGGGGATCTGATGGCCTCTTCTGGCTTTTTCAGGCACCTGCAAACACACACACACACACACACACACACACACAAACTTATAAATAAAAAAATATGAATCTTTTAAAAAGTAGATTGCTTCTAAAACACAATGGTGGGACAGAATAGACATTATTATTCTTTGAGAGACAAATAAGAAAGGGGAAAGGAATGGGGTCCAAGAAAGATCCAGCTTAGGAAGGAAAATTCCATTCAGTTTTAAGTCTTGGGGATGATTTCCTATTGCTGGATGCTCTGTTCTCTGGACCCATCTTCCAGGGCCAACTATGCTGGCTCCTGGTTGGTGGCCTCTGCTCTCGGAATTCATAGCAAAACCTCAGCTTGTTCAGCCTCCGAACTAGTCAGAGCCACTCTTCCCTCTTTTGGGACAACTTGTTTGTAGCCAAATAGCTCTATCAGCTCATTTCCTCATAGCGTCTCAGATGCCCAACAGCCTCCCTTCCTCTTATCCTGTGTCCCCATCATCTTCCACCCAAGGGTTTCTGCCGATGTAGTGGATTGAATTCACAAGCCATAATCTTGATTTTTCCCTTCTGAGCATATTTTTGTCACCCCCCCCCCCCATATGGATGGGGTAAGAATTTTCTAAATAGCAAAGTTCTAGTTTCCTTTTTGCCACACATTTTTTTTTCACTTTATTGTTCTTTAGTTACATTTTTACCAGGAACAACAGGGAGAAAACAGACCATATGAAAGGATGATAATCAGTGCTGGTGGTAGGAAAGGTCACAGTCACGGTCACGACAGAACCCAGTATCAGTATTCAGAGCTTTATTTGGAGGAAAAGGGGGGAGGAGGAGGAACCAGGCCTGGTGAGAGAGAAAGCTGGTGGGGTGGGGGAAGAGGGGAGCAGAGCAGAGCAGGGAGCAGAGCAGAGCAGATAGCAGAGAGAGCCTGGGGTCTGCATCCGGCTTTTAAGGCATAGATTGCATGACCACGCCGTGCATACTTAGTTGCCAGCGTCTCCTGATGATGTAAGAGGCAAGACCCCAAGCTGTGCATGTGCAGGAGTGAGGGCAGGCTCCTAACACCAAACCTTTAGCTCTCTGCTTAGTGATGTCCTCAGCACTGAGTCTGATTCATTGCTTGCTAGTTGTTGTAATTTGAATGGGAAGGTTCCCACAGGCTCCTGTTTCTAGCGCTTGGTTCTCAGCTGTGAAGATCTTAGGAGATAGGGATCTGGCTACTGTTATTAGGTGACTAGAGGTGGAGATTGAGAGCAGACTGGCCCCTGGTTCTACTCTAGTGTGCTCTGCTTCTCACCCTCTGCCGTGTGAGGAACGTCTACCACACCCTCTGCCATGAGCTGTAGCACGCTTTATGCATTAATGATGGTCTGAAACTGTGAGCCAAAGTTAACCTTTCTACCCCCATGTTGTTTCAGTCAGGCATTTAGTCACAGTGAAGAAAAAGTAGCTAATACATACATTCTGTTTTCTTCCAAACAACTTACCTGTTTTCTGCTATCATACAAAAAGGTACCACCTTCCTTCCAGGTCCCAATAAGATGCCTCTTGTTTCTGCCTTACACATCAGAAGGACCTTGCCGGTCAAACTTCTAGCAACTGTCTGTTCATAAAAGCATGCATGCTTTCTGAGATGACAGACATTTTCTCTGAGCCTTCCTCTGTTTTTCCTGAGCCCTGTCCAGAATTTCCTATATCACCTACATTTCCACCAACAACCTCTCAAGGTGTTCTAGGCTTTTCTACTGCTGGTCTCCAAAGTTCCCCGTTACTTCCAAAGCCATGCCTGCTTTTTCAGATCTTTCAGCTCCATCTCTCTTCCAGGGGCAAATCTCTATTTACTTCCATACATGCTAGAACAAAGTGCCCCCAGCCACATGATACATACAACGTAGGTTTATTATTCACCAGACTAGAACTGAGAAGCCTGAGACAAGGTACCAACTGGATTAGTGCTGAGGGATGTGAGGGACTTTTACTCCTGACTTTGTCCTAAGTGCTGCTGGGTTTAGGTAGTCTGTGGCACTCCTTGGCTAATATGGAAATCACCAAGATTTTACTGCCACATGCTTTTATTGCCATACAACATTCTGTCAATGTTTCCAAGTCTTTTTTCTATGCTAGTCTGTATTATAAGAATATTGGTTATATTGAGTTAGGGCCCACTCTAATGATCTTATGTTAATTGATTCATTCTGTGTAAAAGTTGATTTACAAATGAGGTTGTGTTCCAAGGTACTTGGGAGTAGGGATTTCAGCATGCCTTTTAGGTAAGTACATCATTTAATTCATCTATCTTGTTAATAAATTATAAGCAGGGCCTAGCAATATGTGAGGATTTCAAGCACTCATTAAAGAAAACATAAGTAGGGGTTGGTGTTTACTTTTTAACTATTCTATTAGTTTAGTTGGTAGCAGGTATTTTACAGCCCCATACCAAACTAATGGAATAGATAATAAATACATATCTTGTAATTGAAAGCTAGCATTTTACACAATATAAACGTTGGCAACAATCTATACACCATGATCAGGAACTATAACTTATCACATGATCTATTCATGTCACACAGCAGATGTAGCAGATACTTTAGAATGTGGTACACAATAGTAGATACATTGATATTCTAAGTGATTACAATTTCCATCATGTTTTAAGTACTCCACAACTGGGGAAATGCATCAGTAGACAGGTACATGCATTACTATGTTTACAAATCTGAAAGAACTTGAATAATTGCATGTAATTCTATAAGAAGATTGGAGGCCAATGGAATTTTTTTTAAAAGAGTTATAGATAATTTCAATTTAATTTGTTATGAAAGTCTATATTTTATTTTACTCATCTAAATTTTATCCTGAGAGGATACCTCAGGATTCACTAGATTCTCAGCTGGTTTTTATACATAAAATGTTCAGGAACAGTATTCTAGATGCTGAAAACAAAGAATAAGCCATTTAAGTTCAGTTTTGTGAGATGAAGAAAGAGGAAGAGGGCAAGCAACAGGAACAAAAGAAAAGCTGAGCAGTGGTGGTGCATGCCTTTAATCCCCCAGCACTTGGGAGGCAGAGTCAGGTGGATCTCTGTGAGTTGGAGGCCAGCCTGGTCTACAGAGCAAGATCCAGGACAGACACCAAAACTACACAGAGAAACCCATCTCAAAAACCCAAAACAAACAAACAAACAAACAAACAAACAAATCAATAACAGCAACAACAACAAACCAGAAGAAAACCAGTAGGATTTTAAGTTGTCAGAAGGGTCAAGTGCTCAAAACATGTTTAGGAGGAATGTGGGAAAATGACCAAAGTGGGAGACATAGGTGACAATGTGGAACTAGACTTCACCACAGTAGATATGATAGAGAGCTCCTAGCAGGAGGAACAGATAGAGTGAGACTGAGGAGAAGCCAGCATGGAGAGATCATGAGACAAAAGCTGGAATGGCTGGAGTCAAGTAGTAGGAAGGCAGATCACTTTAAAGGAGGAAAATAGGAGAAAGGATTCTTGAAGCAAGTGTGGGCTCCCATGAGAAGACTCCATTGTATTCCAATTGCATTGCACATCCATGAGAGATATCTGTGATTGCAGTAAAACACACATAACATAAACTTTATGACCTTAACCATTTTGTGTACAGCTCAGAGGTATTAAATGCATTTGTGTTGCTGGGCTACCATCACTGTCAACCATCTGCCCATAAATCCTTCTCATCTTTCAAGACCGAATCTTTGTGCCCATTAAACACAAATTTCCCACCCCTGCCCCGAACCTCCCATCTTTGAAGATGCAGGGATAAAATGCGTTTTACATTTTAAATGTGATTCCAGGGGAGATGGTGAGATGGATAAGGGTGCCAGTATGAGAAACTGAGTCTGAATCCCCAGCACTCATGTAAAAAGCTTGGCATGGATGACTGTGTGTACTGTTAACTCCAGCATCATGGGGGCAGAGACAGGCAGACACAGAGAAATCACTGGGCACAGAGTCTAGCTGAAATGATGAGGTTCAGGTTCAGTGAGAGACTCTGTCTCAAGGTATAAGGCAGAGAGCAATAGAGGAAGACACTAGATGGTTTCCAGAACGGAAACTCTAACAGGAAACACTGTTAGAGAAGTTAGAGATGGGAGACAATGGTGAATGGACTTTGGTGTGAGTAAAGGACGAGTTGGACTTAGATTTCCGCAGGAAGTCAGAGAGGATGGGTGATGTGTTAGAGTGACTGTGGGGGAGGACTTCCGTTGTCTTGTAGACACAACTAGTCTGAACCGCCTCTTGAACATTCAGGCAGAGATGTCAACTGGTACAGTATGTATTGAGTGTCCTGGGGAAGTAAGTTAGTAATCAAAAACATGGGAATGAGTGCAGTAATTGAGGGAGATTATTTAGAGGAGAGCCCAGGAACAATCCTCTGGACATTCTCTTTTTCAAAAGTCAGATTACAAGGATGAGAGCCCCATGCATGTTTAGCCATGGTCTTTTAGCCACAGTCCCTTAGGTAGCCTCCTGATGCAAATATGTAGTTCTGGTCTTAGACAGGAAGCAAAGCAACCAGCTTTCTTCTTTATGTTTTATTTCATTAAAAAGAACAAAATGATTAGTTTCTGATATATCAATTCCAAACCCCACTGTACCTAGCATTAGCCATTTGCACTGGGTATGGCTTACAGAGGGGATGCTGTCTCCCTTGTTAATTATGGCTGTGTCTAAGATGGAGCTGAAGTAAGAGAGGCATGGCAGAAGTAAGGAGAAATGGTTAACGATTTAACTACTCAATACTTCTTATACTGTGGAGCACTTTATACGAATGTAACTAATGTAAGGTGTTCAGGGAAAGAGGAGATCAATATTTTATTGTGACAAAAATTCTTTGATCGGCTGGCATCACGGCTGAGTGGGTAAATGCTTATCCCACAAGCATAAGGACTGAGTTCGGTCCTCTAGATCCCTCCCTCATAAAGGGCCAGACCCTGCTTTTATGGGGAGTTAGGAGGCAGGGACAGGAGACTCTCCAGAAACTCATGGGCTAGTCCACCACACCCAGTGTTAAAACAGAGAAGCCCTACCTCAAACAATGTGAAGGTGAGGATAATACCGAGTTACCCTTTGACCCCCACACGCATACTGCACTGTCCAGGTGTCTGCGCTCACACAAACCTCTCCACCCAATAGCTCTGACTGTCTTTTGTTTTGTTTGTTAATTCAAGAAGCTAAGCATTCATTTGAGTTTTCCCTGTCAGAAAATACAGTATGATATTTATTTCATATCTCAATCACTAGTTTACTAATTATTGGGCTATTTGGAAATCTCTCACCCTTTTGTTGGAGAAAAGCATTCTGTTTTTTTTTTTTTTTCTGCACATGTTACTTTTTTGCCATACTCAAACATTTGGGAAATGGAAATAGGGAAGCAGTGAGCTTCTTAGAAAAACTGTAGATGAATGAAAGGGGAACTATGAAATTAGCGACATACAACAGGAACTGTCGATGTGCTGTGTTACTGCTGTTGCTTATTTTTTCTCCCTTGCTAGGAGACCTGTTCTGATGATGTGTGTGGTGCTCACCACTCTCCCCAGCTTCAGCTTTTCTATAGCAGTCACCGAGGTATGCAATTTTCATTTCTTCTGTTGTAGGATTTCGTGGTCTTAAAATGTCATGGTTTTGATTTTCAAGAGAGTAGTATGCCCAAAACATTTTCTAAAGTTGATTTTACTCCAATCTTCTTCCAAATTGATATATATGTACATATATATGCATATATGTATAATCCTTATTGTGAAATAATTATTACTTCTATGATTTGAGGGATAGTCCGGCATTTTAAAATACATATTTTTTTCTGTACCTGTGTATATGACACAAGAGTATATTTCAAAGTCATAAAGAGTCAAAAAAATCTCAGTCAATCTACATTCTTCACAATTATCGACACAATTATCTTTGGTAAGTTACCCACTGATAAATATTTTGCACATGTTAATTATGTTGATAGCCTTTTGTTTCGATGAAATACGGCTTCAAAAGTTTTCCAGCTGACAGCCAGACCATAGGATAGGACTATTATAGGCAAAATTCACAGGCTGTAAGAACCTCACTTTCCACAGAAGTCAGGGAAGGCCTCACCAATGAATGACATTATTAACTTGCAAGGTATTAGGAAAGAGGACATCATCATCTTTGGGGGAGGGGGTGGGGAGGCATTCCCAGAAGTTCTAATTTCAGTTCATAAAATGATGGTATATCTGGGGTATGATAGCTTTTTTTTCATTATTTTCTAAGATGTCCTTTTTTTTAATTATTAAATTGCCTTTGGATAGTCACACATTAACAGAAAAGTGCTTGAAGCATAATTGTATAGTATCACTGCAATGTCACAAAACATATCCCTATACCAACATCACTCAGGTGAAGAAATGCAGCCTGAGCAGCTGCATCCCCACTGGCTCTGCCTCCCTTGCAAGATTAATTTGACCATGACTTCTGTAACAGAGACATTTATCTATTTTTTGAATGTTCTATTGGGGAAGCCAAATTATAACTACACTTATTGATTACATAATATATCTTCCATTTTACTCAAAAGTATAATGTAAGGGTCATTCATGTTTTTACGTCTAGTTATAGCTCACTTATTTTCATTGCTATAGACTCAAGTATTTTATCTTAAAAGCCATTATAATTTCTTTATTTATTCTGTGGTGTTGGGATTGAACTTCTGTGGGTGTGAAGCACATACTTCGCATCTGAGGTATGCCAGCCCAGTCCAAGGCTGCAATCTACATTTCAGTTGTCCAGTTCTATTCTGTTGTTGTTGCTGCTGCTGTAGTGAGGATTGAACTTAGGAGGCAAGCACTCTGCCACTGGGCTGTGTTCTCAGTCCCATCAGTGCTGTTCTTTTTTTTAAAAAAAGGTTTATATTATTATTATTATTATTATTATTATTATTATTATTATTATTATTATTATTATTTTACATCCTGACCACAGTTTCCCCTCCATCCTCTCCTCCCAGTCCATAACCCCTACCTCTGCTCTGTCCCTTCATCCACCCCTCCTTCATTTTTCTTCTGAAAAGGTCAGTCCTCCCATGGATATTAACCAAACATGGCATAAGCACCTCCTCTCATATTAACTGGACAAGACAACCCAGTATGAGGAATAGGGTCTCAAAAGCTGGCAAAAGAGTTAGAGACAGCCCCTGCTCCCACGGTTAGGAATCCCATAAGAAGACCAAGTTACACAATTGTAATATACATGCAAAGGGCCTAGGTCAGTCCCATGTAGGCTCCCTGGTTGTTGGTTCAGTCTCTATGAGCCCCCATGACCCCAGGTAAGTTGATTCTGTGGATTTTCATGTGGTATCCTTGAATCCTCTGGTTCCTACAATCCTTCACCCCCCTTTTCCTTAGAATTCCTCAAACTCTGCCTAATGTTTGACTGTGGGTCTCGGCATTTGTTTCCATCAGTTGTGGATGAAACCTCTCTGGTGACAATTGGGCTAGGCACCAATCTATGAGTATAGCAGAATGTCATTAGGAATCATTACATTGACCTTTTTCTTTGTTTGTTTTTTTTTTTTTTTGTTTGTTTGTTTGTTTGTTTGCCAGTCATGTTTGGTTCTATCTTAGGTGTGTGGGCTATCCAGCCTCCAGGTCCTGGCCCTCCAGGCAGTGTCAGGGGTGGGCTCCCTCTAGTGGCATGGGTCTCAGGATGGACCAGCCATTGGTTGGCCACTCTCACAATTTCTGTGCCTCTTTACCCGAGCTCATCTTGTAGGCAGAACAAATTGTAGGTTGAAGGCTATGTGGCTGGGATGGTGTTCCAATCCCTCTACTGAAAGTCTTTCCTGGTTACAGGAGATGGCCCATTCAGGCTAAGTATCCTCTATTGCTAGGAGCCTTAGCTGGGGTCACCCAAGCAGTTCTACTAAAATCAGGAACAAGACAAGGCTGTCTCCTCTCTCCATATCTAGTCAATATAGTACTTGAAGTCTTAGCTAGAGCAATAAGACAACTGAAGGAGATCAGGGGATACAAACTGGAAAGGAAGAAGTCAAAGTATTGCTATTTGCAGATGACAGGATAGTATACACAAGTGACCCCAGAAATTCTCCCAGGGAATATGCACAGCTGAGAAACATCTTCTGTGAAGTGGTGGGATATAAGATTAACTAAAAAAAAAAATCAGTAGTCTTCCTATATACAAACAATAAATGGGCTGAGGAAGAAATCAGGGAAACAACACCCTTCACAATAGCCACAAATAATATAAAATATCTCGTTGTCACTCTAGCCAAGCAAGTGAAAGACTTGTATGACCGTTCTGTTCTTGATGTTAATACCAATTGTTTCCATTTTGAGCTAATGTTGCCAGGAACTTGCCTAAACATATTTATAGATGTGATTGTGTCAGTTGATTTAACACATAGAAATAGAATGGATGGGCTCTACAATATCCAACCATCCAAAGCATGGATTATGTCAAGCATGTTTCAAGGGAGACTGTGCTGCCGTCCGTCTGCACACTTCAGCCGCAGAGAATGAACATGCTCTCAACTTCACGTTCTTTACCAGAACTTGCTCTTGTTTTTAGCTAATCTGAGGGATAGGTTTTTGAAACTCATTGTACTTTAAAATTTATTTTAACCAAATTAGTGAGGTTGATCATCTTTTCATCTTTGCTTATCTTTTAAGTTTGATTTGATTTACAGAGTGAACAGGTTGTATTTATGTATTTAGGAACACAGACACAGTCACACACACACACACACACACACACACACACACACACACACACACACACACCCCAAAAAAACAACAACAACAAAAAACAACAATTAAAGAGAAAGAGGCCATAAATTTGAGAGAGAGCAAGGTGGAGGGTAACATGAGTACCAAGAGTCTGGAGAGAGGAAAGGGGAGGGGAAATGATGTAATTATATTATAATCTCAGAAAATAAAAGAACTATTTGAAAAAGGTGATTTGAAAGTGCTGTTTACATGTTCAAATTACAACCCTTTTTATTTTTTATTTATTTATTTTTATTTTTATTATTATTTTTTTCTTTTGGTTTTTCGAGACAGGGTTTCTATGTGTAGTTTTGGTGCCTGTCTTGGATCTCACTCTGTAGCCCAGGCTGGCCTCAAACTCACAGAGATCCGCCTGGCTCTGTCTCCTGGGTGCTGGGATTAAAGGCATGCGCCACCAAAGCCTGGCTTTTTTTGTTTTTTTTTTTTTTTTTTGAGACAGGGTTTCTCTGTGTAGTTTTGGTCCCGTGCCTGGAACTCCCTTTGTAGATCAAGCTGGCCTTGAACTCACAGAGATCCACTTGGCTCCACCTCCCGAGTGCTGGGATTAAAGGCGTGCGCCACCACGCCCGGCTACAACCCTTTTTAAATGTACATACTGTAAATATGTTCCTCCTGGGACTTACTTCCACACTTTTACTGTGTCTTTTGATAAGAATTTTTTGTGCTTTAAAGTAGTCTGATTTATCAACTTCTTTCATTTGTATAAAATGTTTCTGGTGAGAGAATTGAGAAGACAGATGAATCTAAACTGCAGAGTCCTACAGATCTAATCTCATCATGAACTCATTTCATCTGTTGGAAAATGTGTTTTTCCCCCTTCTTCCTGTAGACCCACAGTCCAGCTTTAATGGTGTTTTGTTATGTTGTGGAAGGGTGGGTCAAACTCATTTCTTTTCCCAGTGAGCAGAGTGTCATTTTGTAAAACCTCAGTCCTTTGTTTCAACAGAGTCCTCTTTACTGTAAGTCAGGTGTTCACGTGTCTGAGCTGTCTCTAAGCTTAAGCTTTTTGTCTCATCACTTTGCCCAGTTGTCTATCCTGTGCTTACATCTCACAGCTGTCCATCCAGTGCTAACTCACACCTCACTGCTGTCTATCCTGTGCTTACATCTCACAGCTGTCCATCCTGTGCAAACTCACACCTCACTGCTGTCTATCCTGTGCAAACTCACACCTCACAGCTGTCCATCCTGTGCTAATTCACACCTCACTGCTGTCTATCCTGTGCTAACTCATACCTCATAGCTGTCTATCCTGTGCAAACTCACACCTCATAGCTGTCTATCCTGTGCAAACTCACACCTCATAGCTGTCCATCCTGTGCTAACTCACACCTCACTGCTGTCTATCCTGTGCAAACTCACACCTCACAGCTGTCCATCCTGTGCTAACTCACACCTCACTGCTGTCTATCCTGTGCTAACTCATACCTCATAGCTGTCTATCCTGTGCAAACTCACACCTCATAGCTGTCTATCCTGTGCTAACTCACACCTCACTGCTTATTCTTATAGCTTTGTAAGGTTTCTACAGAGCAGAAGAGCAATCATTCTAGCTTCCTTTTCTTCTAGACTTTTTTGCCCATTATATTTCCACATAGATTTTAGAATATGCTTTATAATTGACATGCTAATTAAATTGCAGTTAATGGTTTTATCTTTTAAAAATCTTATTTTTATGTTTTCGTCATTAGTAGTTAAAAAGAATACACCCATTTGGGAGCATTTTCTCCATATATACTCATATAGTTTATGAAAAATGATGTTTAATTTTTCTTTGTTTTTAAGACAGTTTATTGTATTGTATTTATTTTTGCTTGATTTATTAGACTGTCTAAGATATCCAAGACAAGTTGAATAGAATTGGTCATGAAGGCATCTTTGTCTTGTTTCTGAAAGGAAACTTCCAATATTTCATCAAGAATATGATGCTCCATAGCTTGTTTTGTTGTGTTGTTTATAGATACCATAAGCAGATGAAGGAGAAAGCTTAGCTGAGCTTACCCGCTACTGTCAGGGCTCTGCTTAGCAGTGGAGGTGGAAGGAATGGCCCATTTCACCTTTTTGGGAACACACATACACGTACACAGACACACAGATATACACTGATACACAGACAAACACACACAGATGCACATACAGACACATATACACACAGACACACATACACATACCCACGGACACACACTGTCTTAGGGTTTCTGTTGCTGTGAAGAGACACCATGATCACAGCAACTCTTATAAGGGAAACATTTAATTGGGGTGACTAGCTTAAAGTTTCAGAGGTTCAGTCCATTATCATCATGGCAGGGAGTATGGCAGTGTGCAGGCAGACATAGTACTGGAGAAGTAACTGAGAATTCTACATCTTGTAGGCAACATGGAATGGTCTAAGTGTCACACTGGTTGAAGTTTAAGCAAAAGAGACCTCAGAGCCCATCCCCACAGTGACACACTTTTTTTTTCCAGAGCTGAGGACCAAACCCAGGGCCTTGTACTTGCTAGGCAAGTGCTCTGCCACTGAGCTAAATCCCCAAACCCGTCACACTTCTTTCAACAAGACCATACCTACTTCAACAAAGCCACACCTCCAGTAGTGCCACTCCCTGTGGGGATATTTTCTTTCAAGCCACTACATACACATACAGAAATACATACACTCAGAAACAGACACAGACACACAAAGACACACACACACACACACACACACACACACACGGAATGAGGATCAAATCCAGGGATCCAAGTCCTCATGTATACTCTGCCAACTGAGCTATATACACAGCCTTTTATTATTGTATTTTTGCATGCATTTAAATAAAAAAACTATCCCACTTGTGAGAATCCTCATTGTATATTTAGAAATGGTTCAAAGCCTTGTAGTTAAAACCTGAGAAGCTAAAAACAGAGCTTTTAATTTTCAGTAAATATATTTATGCTGTGGGATGTTCTGTATGGCAAATGTGTTGCTAATAAAACACTG
>CABHPR010147346.1:32069-43410 GCA_902168415.1 Peromyscus melanophrys
AAGAGATTTGTCCTGACCATGGGCCAGGCAGGAAATCTCTAGCTACATATTTATGATAAATTTAGCACTGTCTGTAGACGATTGACAGAATTTAGAATGAATAAAGCAAACTAATTAAATATGCTTAAATGGATTTCTGAAAACAGGTTCAAAGGAATCTCACTGGATCACCTAATTCATTGCCTGATTCCTTACCTGACCTGCCAGTGTCCCTGGTTCTATTCTCCCTGATCGTGGTTGACATTATTGAGAAACTCAGGATATACCCTCTAAGAGGAAGTCAACAAAGTAAGTAGCCTTTCAAATATGAATATTAAAATTTTCTGTTTATCTTTTATCTTTCTACTATTCTTTTACTTAATGAAACATTTAATGACAGTGTGTCTTAGGGGTAACATTACTGAGAGAAGATTGAAAATAAAGATATCTAGACATAAATTTTTTAAAACATACTTTGATACCAGTCATTATTACTTATTTGTATATTGGTAGTGCTTATAGATTTATAAAAATATCAACTATTTAATACCAATAAAGTTTAATGTTTACTCTAGCAAGAGATCATTATTGATATATCATTTTAGAGATGTTCTTAAGTCTTTAAATTTAGAAGACTATTTGAGCCTGGTTTGGTGTCACACACCTATGTTCTCAGCTGACGATGGAGGACAAAGAACTGGAAACAGTCTGAGTTGGAAAGCCAGACCCTTTCTCAAAAAACAAGCAATGAAAGTAACAAAAAAGTGATTTTGTTTGAATACCTTTGCTATAAGAATGAGTGTAATAACTGTAAATCCTACTTACATCTTAGAGAATTGCATATTTCAAATTATGTATTATAAGTAAGCCAAAGTTCACCTTTAGTAAGACAGAGACAAACCATATAACTATAAAGTGAAAAGTTGAAATTAAATATAGGCTGGCCTTTAAAAATGTTTCTCATTAATTGATTACTGTCTTTGTTCAGACATAAATTCTTTCCGATTCCATTTACTGACATGCTGTATTATAAGAATAAAATTTTGTTGTGGGAGTGTGCTTGAAATGGGCAGAGACTGGGAGATCACTCCCCCACAGGTGGATGGAGTAAGGCTTCACAGTGACAAGGGTAACAGAGTAAGGCTTCATGGTGACAAGGGTAACGGCCAGAGACAGTCAATCATCTATGGGCCACACACTACCATTATGCTGTTACTCTTGCTCTGGAGATTGAAAGGAAGACTGTCCTGTGGGCCACCTGGAAAGTGGAGTCTTTCATTTTATACTTTGTCCTTGGGTGGGAGATTGTATGACATTATGTTCAACTTCATACTGGTGATAATTCAATAACAGCCCAAGGGCCACCTGCTGAGGGAAAGTACTCCCAAGCTCCACATTCCCTCTAAAGCCAAGTGTCTTTATGTTAAATATTTGGGACTCTACAACTTTTTTTTGCTCACTTCATCTCTAGCTCCTTAAAACTGCAGATCTGTTTTCAGATTGTTTGTTCTTGAGTACTCTGTATTTCGCATGTCGATGTAAACTTTCTGTCTAAATGAAAGTTCTTTTTTAGGAAAAAAAAGAACTTTTTAGTTCAAGTTAATGGCACTTTAATTGTCTGTAGTGATGATTGTAATCTTTTTTCTGTATCCAGCAGTGATATTTTGAGAAACTAAATGAAGGCCTTCAAAGTAGTCTTGGGAAGGGGACTAGAACAGAGCAAAGTCCTGAGTTTCTTACATGAGACCCTCCCCCAGCCCCTTTCTGCCCCAACTTTAGAGGGTTGACTAGCATACACTGTGATAGCTCTGCCATTCAATAATAAAATCACACTTTAAAAGCTAGAACTTGTTTAAAATACCTTTGCAAATATTAGTCTTACATATCTTCAATATTTATGTAAAATTTAAACTCAGTATCCTCATTTCAGTATGTATATTAATACAATAAATTACATGACTTTTGAGTCTATAGTGTATTCTCCTTTATCCTCTGGAAGTTACTGCTCAAACACACTGGTTTTAAAAATCATTTTTTAGAACAGGCTAGCTATGTAGTCCAGGTTGATCTTTAGCTCATAATCCTCTTGCCTTCATCACCTGAGGGCTTGAATTACAGGTGTGCACCGGTGAGATGCTGAGGTGTCCGGTGATGTGACAGCATGGTTTCCAAGGGCAGCATTTTATCTAAAATGAACCTTCGTGGGAATAGTCTGCTGGCACATGGATCTCTGTGACATGATAACTTTGTAGGTAGTATCTACTATGTCCAGATATGAGAACAAATGACAAGAATACAAAAAAAAGCCCAAGGCTCTCACTTCTAGCTGAATCTCCTCTTAATGACTACACTTCCATCTCCTCGTCCTCCACTGTCTTGTTCTTGCTCCTACTTTAAGAGAAGACTCACGCTGATTCTTCTGTGCTCTTACTTGTGGGTCTAGACAGTTGAATATCCACCACTTCTACTTTGCGTTCAACGGTCATCTTGTTCTTGTTCTCATTTCCAAGCCCAACTCCTTTGGAGTCTCCTGTGTCCCTGTACCTTGGTTCAGACTAGTGACTGTCCCAGAATTCCCACTTTAAGTATGGTTGTCTTTGATGTGTGGTTACCCACCATGCTCAGCTCCAAAGAGTTAGCCCTGTGCTTAGCATCTGGAATGAGCCTTATGTACTTTGGGTGAATTGTCTCTTTTTCTGCCAGCTGGAATGCTGACTTCTTCCACAGAGTTTTACTTTTCTGGAGAAGTTGCAATTGGAAGATTGGATGTTTAGTTTGGAAGCACAGCCCTTTCTTAGCTCCAGAATGTACAGGTGCTAACATATTGCCTGGGCTTCAGGGATTTCAAATAGTGTTCATTACTTTCCACTGGACAACACACTGTCCTCTCCTACCAATAGACCTGAAGCTGAATCTAGTAGAGTCAGATTCCTTTTGAGAGAACTTTTTCTAGAGGAGTCATAGGTCTCCTTACTTCAGGATTTATAATAGATATTCCATTGCCTGAATCCTAATGATGCCTATCATTGGATTCCTCCCCCTTGCCTCTGTCAGGCTCTCTCAACCCCACAGAAACAGGACGATGCAAGCATAAACACAACAGCAGCCATGGCTGAGGGGGAGTTTTTAGTCTTATCAGCAGAACTCAGTTAAGTAGAGTTTATAGCCCAGGTTGGACCCCGTGTTACAAAACATTAAGAGTATTATTGGGGAAGTGCTCTAGGGTCTGTGTGTAAGGTACTATTATGTTGAACCACAGATGAGGGAGCACTCAGGTCATCTAAGGGGTTAGAGGTCAGCAGAGACTGAGAGAGAGGCCTATGTTTTGTAGGGGTTTGTAGGTGGACATAGAGAGGAAACTTTCTCCGTAAAGTAGACTTGGACGAGAATGCATGTAACCCATAGGCGTGCTCAAGAAGTAAAAAAGTGACTTGGTTTGATATCACACCACCAGTCAACAAAGCTTTTGCTGGAACAGAGGCTGCCTTCTTAAAACCACCTATGACTAGCTTGTCAGTTTGTCACTTTGAAGGCCTGCTGTTGCGGTGAAAACGCTGGGGAAGAGGACTTGGAGAAGGAAGTGACGGAGGTTTAATTAGATAAGAGGTCTCGGTCTCAGTCCCTGCTTCAGCCAGACAATAGGGCTTTTGTTTAGGAGATGTTTTATATAAAGTTCTGTCTGGAGATAACAAAGGTCTTTCTGCCAAAGGCTTGAAGACCGCTAATTTAGAGCCGTAGACTGTGTCTCCTGTAGGGCAGGGCCGTGACTGGAGTAGGTCAGTCACTCATCTATACGCCTGGCTCTGGGGAAAGCATGGGTCTGTATCATCTAAAGGCAGAGGGAGCCCCACGCAAAGCCTCATCATGGCTCCTGCTGCTCAGTGCCTACGTCTGCTAAGCCTGTAGGCCTAGCAGGCCTATCCTGATGGAACACACACAGGGTCGAGGCACAGTGCTCTTGCAAACCATGCAACTTTTTCATTACAGTATTTTGAACCCTTTCATTTTGACTGCTGTATTTGTCCCATACAATATATATTCATCTAAAGAGGTTATAAGATAGAGGTCTTAAAAGGGAAAAAAATAACTGATGTAACTCTGCAAGCTAGAGATTTATAATTGATGGGATCTTGTTACATATTCAGTTAAAGGAACTTATTTTGTGATTTTTTTCCCCTGTAGTATATGGTGGGCTTGTTGTTCTTGTTATTTTATCGGCTATACCACCATTTTTATTGGTCAAATAATGTTCCACTGTGTTAATGACTCGTGTTGTGTTTAAGTCACGTATTGTTTTGCATCTAGATTTGTGATTTATTCTTTTTAAAATCTTTCTATTATAAGGCGCTGCTGTTACAGAAGGATAGGGGCATGGCTAGGGCAAGTCAAGCAATGTCTGTTTGATTCAGGAAGGAGAGCCACATCAAGGGCAGAGCACATGTACAGCACGGTGCAGGTGGTCTGCTTTAAAAAGTGACGCTGCACTCTGTGTGGGAATTAGAAGCCACTCAGTGAGGCGAATGGGCAAACAGGAGCCGGGAATGGGAAGAGTTAAGCACCTCTGGACTGTAGCCTAAAGATGTCAGGATGATGACTGCAGAGTGTCCTCAGAAGACCTGGAGCATCTGTTCGTGCCCAGACTCCTTGGCAACCATGTTGCCAGAAGACAGTGACTACTAGAGGCTGACGGTTCACCCAGGGAACTAGAGAAGGGGATGGTAAGCCAGTGTGGTGCGTGGCAATAGTGGTTGGACTGCCTTAGAGCCTTCTGCATACTCAGAGAGGCCTTGCTGGAGATGAGGTCAGCAGGCTATTTGAGTGGAAAACCTCAGCGCTCTGCAGAGCGGAGGCGGTGCCAGGTATGATGTTGGCAGGGTAAGGTTCTCGAATAAATCTGCTCGCAAGGGCCCTAGTCCAACTCCTTCTGTGCCCCTTTTTTGACTCACAGTCCTGGGTTAGGCACTGCAGGGACCTCAGCAGCACAGGTGAATATTTCTTTAGGTTACATGCTCCCGTGTCAGATTTCTGACTCAATGTCCATGTTAAGACTGTAAGGCTCTTAATATACGCAACCAAATTGCTCCCTCCCCGAATGCTCTAATTCAGTTCCCAAGCAGTGGCGTCAGCACGCACACTCACCTTCTCAACTTTGTCTTTCATTCTGTTTTCGCCAGTTCCAGAGGCGAAATAGCATCATGTCTATGACTTTTAGAATTTACAATTGTAAAAATTATAGTGGTATTCAACACGGTTTCATTTCATTGGTAATTTTTAGTTTTTAATAATGAAATACTGTCTTTTTCTTTGTACTGGGTGGTTATGACACGAATATTGGGGAACCTAAGCTCCGCCTGCCATAGCTGCAGCATCAGCACCATCGTTTGCCTCTCAATTTTGCCATGGTGGTTTTGATAGAAAGAATTTTTCACTTTTCCATACTTCAGGCTACCCATTTCTCCTTATTGGTTTGGCCTTTGTTATTATGCTTAAAATTCTTCTTTTTCTCTAAATGAAAATTATTATTATTATTATTATTATTATTAATTTGTTTTGCAAATGAAGTCTGATGAAGAAAAGTAGAACCTGGGCCTAATGGCCACCCCTGCAATCCTAGCCCCCCACTGGCTCAGGCAAGAGAATCCTAAGTTACATGTCAGTCTGGGCTACATAGTAATACCCTGTCTCCAAACCAAACCAAACCAAACCAAGCCAAACAACCAAACCAAACCAAACCAAACCAAAGCAAAGCAAACCAAACCAAACCAAACCAAACCAAACCAAACCAAACCAAGCCAGCAAAAAGTTGAATTCTGTATAGGATGCAAATTTGCTAATCCATAAATAGTTAATAAATTAAGTAAGATAAGACATTAATTTACTTGACTCAGTAGAGGTTTTCAACTTATGCCTCTCTTGTATTTCTACTTTTCTGATGGCTATAGCAGATAAAAAACACCTGCAGGAGTTGAGGAGATAGTCCAGTAGGTAAGAACGTTTGCTGCCCAAGCATGAGCATATGAGTTCAAATCCTCAGCACCCATATAAAAAGCTGGTCATAGCTGTCCATGTGTCTGCAACCCCAGTGCTGGGGGTCAGGGAGGCTCCTTGTGTCTGTAACTACAGTACTGTGGCCTATGAGGCAGCAGGATCTTAGAGGCTTAATGGCTGCCGGCCTAGCTCCAGATTCAGTGAGAAACTCTGACTAAGAGGACTTAGGCAGAATATGATAGATATTCAGTATCCTCCTCTGTGCTCTGCATGTGTGTGCTCAGGAACATGCATTTACACGCATGTGTGTATATGACATACACACACACACACACACAGAGCACATAAAATTAAAATAAGCCCCTTAATAGAGTGTATTAAAGATATTAGAGCCAAGTACAGTCCCAGATGACTGAACTAGAACTTCTGGGACAAGACTGGACACATGTAGATTGTTAAACAGAAAATCTCACCGGAGGAGCCTCTGTTTGTGTCTTGAATTAAAAGCAGTGGCACTCATTCTCAGGTATATATGAGAATCAGTTAAGGGGTCTTGTTTTTTTTGAAACCCAGCCTGCATCCAATGATAGTTAACGTGTATTTTGAGCAGTAAGGCTGTGGCACTAGTAACTTTTTTTTTTTTCAAGACAGGGTTTCTCTGTGTAGCTTTGTGCCTTTCCTGGAACTCACTCTGTAGACCAGGCTGCCTCGAATGCACAGAGATCTGCCTGTCTCTGCCTCCCTAGTGTCGGGATTAAAGGCATGCACCACCACCACCTGGCAGCCCTAGTAACTTTTTAGAGGTTATGAATTATTCTATTATTCAATGTTCTTACACAGGACTAGTAATTTTTAAAGGTTCCTTGGTGACTTTCAATTGTGAAAATAAGAAGGGGGGTGGGAGAAATAAAACAAGGATAGCTGACAGCTTGTGATGTCACAACTTCCTCATGAAATAGGACGTACCCTTAGTGTGGAGAATGATGCCGATGCTTAGAGGGAGAGTGTGCAATTAGGGAAGCCCTGGGCTCATGTTGGGGGCAACAGGGATGACGCAGACAAGGGAGAGGGTAAACAGGTTCATGAGCAACTTGTTGAGAACATCGTGGAAAGAATTCCTTCTGCATCTAATCAACAGTGTGTAGCTAGAGTTTTCCTGCCTGTCCCACAGTCAGGACAAATCTCTGTCACCCGCCAGTCCCACAGCAGCTCAGATCCAACCAAGTAAACACAGAGACTTATATTGCTTACAAACTGTATGGCCGTGGCAGGCTTCTTGCTAACTGTCCTTATATCTTAAATTAATCCATTTCTATAAATCTATACCTTGCCACATGGCTTGTGGCTTACCGGCATCTTCACATGCTGCTTGTCATGGTGGTGGCTGGCAGTGTCTTCTCAGCCTTCCACTTCCCAGAATTCTCTCCTCCTTGTCCCACCTATACTTCTTCCTGCCTGACCACTGGCCAATCAGTGTTTTATTCTTTGACCAATAAGCAACATGTTTGACATACAGACCGTCCCACAGCAACAGTGTGTGACTTTGTTCAACAATACTGAGAAGCCTGCACATCAGCTGCAGAAAAGGTGGATCGGTAGAACTGACCTAGCTTCAGCAGCTTGTAGAGAAGGGAGGGAAGGAAGAACAGGAACCATTCCTCTGGGCCATGTCTTCCTGATAGTGTTTTATCAAAATGTAATTACTCTCTCTCCCCCTCCTCCTCACTCTCCTCCTTCTTACTCTCCTCTTCCTCTTTCTGTGCTTCAGAGTGAACCTATGTCCTTGTATATACTAACCATGTGTTCTACCACCCAACTAGATTCCCAGCCCCCAGACATAATTTCTTAAAGGAATAGCAATGGTAATATACGTGGAACTTGTAAGTTATTTTTGATGAACCAGAAACCACCTTTTCACATGTATGAGGGGGGTTTTAAAAGTAAAGCCACCAAGAGAGTCTCTTCAAACTTGGTGTGCATGCTGCATGCTATACTTCCACCACTTGGATAGGGCAGCAGGAAGACAGCCAGCATGGACTCTATAGTAAGACAAGAAAATAAAAAACAAAACAAAACACTGTAAGTGGTGTTTGCCAGCCCTCTTCCCTCAGGGCTCAGGGATCTATGCCAAAGAGGAGGCAGAAAGATTGTAAGAGGCAGAGATAATGGATGACTCCAAGGAGACAGGCTCTTCCAGACACAACCGGGCCAATGCACCTAGGAACTCGCAGAGACCGTGACAGCAATGCTCCAGACCTGCACAGGTTCAAACCAGACAAAACTCCAGAACAGAGAAGGGGAAGTGGACACAAAGTCCCACTCCTAAACAAGAAGCTCTTTGCAATTGATACCCTCTGCCCGAAGCAGAGTGTTTTCTCTAATGGAATGCCATTGGGTGTATCACCTACACTTGCGGGCAGGTCCTGTGCCCAGGAGCAGCTGGCTAACACAAAACAGACTCCATGGTTTTTTTTTTTTTATGCACTTTTTGTTTTATATTAGTTTGTCTTATTGGTTTTTTTGTTGTTTATTTACTTTTGATTTTTGTTTTTGCTGGGGAGGGGGTTGAGAGTAAGAAAGAACATGAAGTGGAGCGGAGAGGAACTTGGAGGAACCGGGGGAGGAGAAAGAATATAATCAAGATGTAATGTATGAAAAAGTAAATTTAAAAAATGAGAGTACATATGTACTCACTGACCCAAGCATAGGAAGACATGCTCTGCCACCTGTAACCCTTGTAAGGCTCCCTAAACCACTGATGAGACTGCCTTGAGACAGGGAGTATTAGGAACTGTGGCAAATGCCAGTTTAACTCTGAGAGACGAGATCCAGATTTCCAAAGGACTTAATTACGCAGCTCATCCCACCTTAACTAAATTGAATATAAAATAAGTGGTTTTATATCGAGGTTGAAAGAAACAAAGAGAGGAGGGATGTCATTTTTTTGAACTAGTCAAGCCAATAGGGGTCCAGGAGAGAAGAATGGTGTCAGAGGGAAAGAAGTGGGGATACCAGAGGGCAACAGGGGTGAGTATAGTCACAATAGATTGTATATATGTATGAAACCCCCATAAAAAGGAAGAGGGCACAGGATATATTTTTCTGAATAAAATGGCATTTTGACTTCCTCTTTGTTTCTTCTTAAGGAAAAGCTTATTAAACAATATGGGCACATACAGTGTGAGCTGGGTTTCCATAATGTGTGGTTTTGCAATGTGCTCAAGGCTGAGTCTGAGGAACACTGTGTCCAGAGCTATGCCAAGAATGAGCCTGTTTCCTTCCTTGCTGCCCTTTGCTACAGAGAAGGAAGTTTCAGAACACCAGAGTTCTAGGATTTTTTTTTCCTTTTCTGAAGAAATAAGTGACCATTTCCCAGACTGTGGGCGAGAGTAGAGTGAAATTTCTGATTTTATCTCCTAATGAAGCATCGGCTGTCAGGATCAGACAGTATGGACAGGTCCCCAAACACTCTGAGTATAAGCTTCAATACCTGCAGACACAGGGCATCAGTGGTAAATAGCCTTGAGTTCAGGCCCCATTTGATTAGGTCAGCTTTGTGTGCGCGCGCGTTTGTGTGTGTGTGTGTGTGTGTGTGTGTGTGTGTGTGTGTGTGCATGCGTGCGCAAGTGTGTGTGTGTGTGTGTGTGTGTGTGTGTGTGCGCATGTGTACATGCATGTGTTTGGAGGCCAGAGTTCAATCTTTTCTGTTGGTCCTCAGGAACTGCCCACCTTAGTTTTTGAGACAGGGGCTCTTACTGGCATTAAGGCTCACTAATTGGGCTAGGCTGGCTTGTCAGAAAGTCCCAGGGATCTGCCTGCCTCTGCCTCCCCAATATGATGATTAGCATACACCAACCCTTTCCCAGATTTATATGCTGATGTTGGTCAAATTGAGGTCCTAATGCTTGCAAACAAGTGCTGTGCCACCTGAACCATCTCTAAGGCTTCACAGATGCTTTTAATAGTGCGTTACAAAATGGTGACTTTTCTCTTCAGTGGGCAAAGAGCCATGAACAATTTTAATGTGCAAAAGAAGACTACTGAAAGTTGCATGATATTTTGGTAATAAATATTAAGATTTCCAGAGAGGCTGATAAGAGTAAAGAGATATAAAGAATTCAACATGTATTTCTTTACAATAAATACCAAGCCCTGTTTTCCACAGCTATATTAGCCAAGACAAGTTCAAAATTACTGCCCTGGGTTGTTGAGTCTCCATGTCTCCATGATCCTACCTTAGACAAGGGGGGGGGGTGTTTACACAATGAGTGCATCCTCCATCACTCTCTGTTCACATTGTGTGCACATTGACGGTGGGATCGCTGTGCCGTGGAGTATGTATAAATAAAGCTGAGATGAGTGCTCTGAAGGCAGTGAATCAGCTTGTTTTCCTGTGTGTCACCATTTGTCACTCAGCTTGGGCTCATATCAGTATTTCTAACTCTAGTCTGTATCTAGATGCTTGAATCCCTCAATTATGTGCAACAATACAGGAAATACTAAAAGTGCTTAACCTTCAAAGTTTAGAATTAATTGTGCCTAGGTATGTGCTTAAAAATACTTGGCATGTTATTTTATATTTTATATAATTAGAAATACATATGCTATCATGTACAATATTGTGATTTTTCTATTTACATACACAGTAAGGCAACTCTATTTTCCAACCTTATTTTAACTGTGGAGGAAGGCCAGAACAGCCTGCATGAGAAGCTGGGGGCTAGGAAGTTCTGATCAGGATGCGTTCTCAACATTCAAAAATGGAGTCAATTACTCCAAACACCATTGTGCCAGGTTTTTGGCAATTCTTGGTCAGTGTTAGATCCATCTGGGAAGTAATGGCAGTGGAGAAAACAGTCTCCAAAGCTCCAGCCTTCCAGTTGTATCCTTAGATAAGGGTTCCTTCAAAGCTTCCACTGCTTAAAACCCAGAAATGACATATGCTTTAATTAGCAGATTCATGCAATGCTTAACAGGGAACTGAAAGTGGACACTGGAATTTCCACATTTTCTGAATAACAATGCATCATCTTTTGTATGGAATTGGTGCAGCTATTTTACAGTTAGGAATGTGTGTTCATGCGTCCTTCCCAAAGCGATGGTGGGCTGATTGTCTTGAGTTGCTACTCCTTTTCCTCATTGCCATCACCCCTCATGCCTTCTACTTCCTCTCTCTCTCTTCCTCCTCCTTCTGTTCTCCCTCCTCCTCCTCATCATTTTTGGGGAAATTTCGAATGGTTTTGGGAACCGCTAATATTATATTGGTCAATGTTTAACCAGCTGCTCTCCAGGGTAGAACTCTGAATGAGGAAGCTGACTTCTAGTTGTGTGTGTGTGTGTGTGTGTGTGTGTGTGTGTGTGTGTGTGTGTGTGT